>DWTU01000176.1:0-21088 GCA_018251515.1 Cecropterus confusis | reverse complement strand
ACCGACAAAAAGATGACGACGAACGATGATGAACCATCAATGTTCTCGTTCATGTTGTTCATCAATTTTTTATTTCAATTTTTCATATTTTTTTTGGGCGTCAACGGTGATTGTTTTGAGCAAATGCAATCAACTCTCACCAAGGTCACAGAACTGCATTTGAGTAATTAGTGTTAGGCTTTGTTTTGAAAGTTTTATTGTACTAAAAGATTATACTTGAGTCTGCATACAGCTATGGTAAATTATGAATTGATATCCAAACTAAGAATTTTCTGGTGTTATAACTGGTATTACTAAGCTATGTTATGTTAGAGCCATCTAGAACGTGAATATGTAGCATATCTTATAACTATCTTATAAGAAAAAAAAAGAGATTGCCTTCAAAGAAGGGGCATGAAATGGGTTTTCTATTTCATGTGTTGGAGAAGTTTTATATACGTATAGTACGACATTGCTCAATACATGTACCACTCATTTCTTCTTAGCAAATATGTACAAGACTCCACCCCTTAATATCCCGTTGTTAAATTTTATTACAACGTTACCCATACTTATACGTACCGTCATTCCAGGGTGTGATAACGTCGCTGGAGCTGAAGGTGTCGAACCTGGAGGAGCAGCTGGAGGCGGAGTCGCGCGAGCGGCTCGCGCAGCAGAAGGCGGGCCGCAAGCTCGACAAGAAGATGAAGGAGCTCGCGCTGCAGCTGGACGAGGAGAGGCGCCACGCGGATCAGTACAAGGAGCACATCGAGAAGGTTAGATGGATGATAATTGATGTCGGATTTTCAAGAAGTGGAAATTTATTTCCGATGTGCAATCAGCGCATTAAATTATTCTTTAAAGAACATAAACTTAATTTGATAATACATTTAGTGCTCCATTTAGTGCTTCACTAGTCGTCCATTCGTACGTGAAGTTTCACTGTTGCTTCTAATAATTAATAACAGACTATATTGAGTTTAAGAATCCACAAGTAACGATACAAGCTTTATTGTGAAGTATTCTAGAAGCGTTATGATACAGGGTTCTTTAAGGGTAAAAAAAAAAACAACTCATCGTCGCACGTCTCGTCTGATGTTACAATTTGTCATCGTTATCATCAACGATACGGTCACCTTTTCTTAATATATTTTTTTAAATATTATTTTATTGGAATCGTTACCTTTCTAAAGTGTGAGGGTGTTCGGAGCCTAAGCGAACTTAAACTAAGCAACGCTTTCCGTGCCTACAGATGAACGGTCGCGTGAAGGCGCTGAAGCGGCAGCTGGACGAGGCGGAGGAGGAGGTGCAGCGCGAGAAGGTCGGCAAGCGGAAGGCGCAGCGCGAGCTGGAGGACCTGCTCGAGGCGCACGAGACGCTCGCGCGCGACGCCGCCAACCTGCGGAACAAGCTGCGGTAACACACACACACACACACATATATATTATATACACTCACTTATATAAAACCATTAGTGTCCGACCGAAGCTTCGGCTTAATTTCTTAAAGTTTAGAACTTTCGATTTCTGCTTCGGCCGAAGGTTGTGACGATAGCCGAATATCGGCGTCGGCTTCGGCCATAAATTGGACACTAAATACCATATATATTATACAAGCACACATTGTATTCAATTATACACACATATACCGTATACCTGAGCATCTTGAACACGACGTGTGTTTATACGTCTATACTATAAAGAAACAAATGCTACGTGAGGTCGTAGGGACACGGTTTACTAGTTGTGAGCTTAGACGTTGTTTAAGCATGGTTAGTCTCGTAGATCACACAAGAAAGTTCTTACGGCTACAGTGATAGCTGTATTTAACGAGCGATAAAACGTTTTCATGTCGAAACATACATCGCTACGCACGTAGACAGCATTTGTCAAAGAAATCGCATATACTATAACGTATTTGGTAAGCAGTGACGCACTGAATTACTCAGTCAAAAGAATTATATGATACTAATTATTATTCGCAAATACAACCTAATGAAATCATACGCAACGCTTTCACTTTAATTTTAAACGTACATGTATATAATAGTAACTATTACTTAAATTGGTTCGTCTATAATAAATATATTATAAATGAAGTCTAATACATAGATCCTTGACACACAATGCAATACACTTCATTACAATATCATATGATTTACACATTTATTTATTTTACGTGTATAAATTAATAAAATAAAATATTTACGTTGTAATTCATTATCTTAAAATATTTCCAACAATATCTTATGAAATTGTACGTATGTCTTCTTCACGTTCCTTCTTTATGTTTTCTTATATTCCAAAATGTGCGAATCTGTGTACATTAACACTTTACTCTGTGATTAACAACTATTATTTATTGCGTCCGACAATCTCCTTTATACATCTGTTTTAAATCTGTGTGTGGTTCCATAGGCCGTCGTTGTCTGAGGATAATAGTGACTAGTGGCGGAGGATCCGAGAGGTAAACGGTGACTGGTGATTGGTAACTGGTCTGAGGTAGCAACTCGAACCGTTAACAGATGACCACTATATAGAGACATTTTAATTCAACGCAATCATTAATCGATATAACAGACAGAGCTAGCGATCGTCGGATTAATTTTTTTGGCAGTGAAACATGCAATATATTGTGCAGTTTATTGTAATAGGTATGGCTAAGTTCATGGGTGTATTAGGAGGGTTAAGAGGTAAACTTGAGTAACTTTTTAAAGTCTCTGAAACTATTTAATTCTGTTTCGAACGATCGGCGATCGATGCCGTCGACTTTAATGACGTCACTGCTTAGGACCTCCGAGACAAACATATTTCTAAAAGTTTCTACTTCATCATCGAGATAAAGACAGCTCACACTAAAAAGTATAGTCACGGTTTCTGCTCAAGTTTAATTCATTATTAGGGTTAAAATTGGTTAAACACTTTTCGCAGGGTATAACATCCGGAAGGCCCCACATGAAGGATTATAAATTATCCTGAAAAAAATATCGTATGTACTCAAAAATACTTTTTGAAGCACGCGAGTTTTATAAATGTTATTTCATCAAGGTCGCTAGCTCTTAACCTAAAATGAGACCGAGGGGTGGATATGCTTAAATCTTTTGCATGTTTTTTTACTAATTTTATATTGAAGGAGCGTAACTCATAATTAATAATCATAACTCGTCATGTCATGTTATGTTCCCAGCTAATTACGCATTACTCAGGTGAATTAGGGAATTTGGTAAATTGAAAATAATATATATGACATGCATAAAATTCTCCTGTACTGAGTATTCCTCGAGTAACATTATTTTGCAAACCTTTGTTTATATATTCTTATGTTTTTTAAACAACCATTTACTTTAGTATTTAGCGTAAATAGCTTAGGTAAATTTAAGAGTTGCTATATGCTTACAACGTACCATGCTGAAGAATTGTCTGGTTTAATAATTTGCAATATTTGAAATATTGTCCTTAATTGATCCTTCTTACCATATGTATTATTTAGTTGGTTTGAGTGTCTCCATGCCCTCGGCAATAGAACATGATTATAGTATGCGTATACATATCGGAAATTAACAGTATATCTCATATTGTGTCATCATTTAACAAAATTAACAAGATTGCGTTCGTTAAATTGTAATGTTTCTTTGTGATTTTTTAACGGATTCGAATCTGTCGCTTAGGTTTTTGTAACGTTTTGTTGTTTTTCGTTCGTGTGTACGTCAGTCTTGTAATCAAATCTGGAAATAATTTTCATTCACTTCATTCTCTGTTTCGGCTTTAGTTTTAGACGTAAAATATTTTGGTGTCATTGAGAAAACATATTTCGTCTAAGAATTGACCCAGAATATTTTAATTGATAAAAAGTCAAAATAAAAGCTGTGGTATATATCACCTCTGCCTGTTCCCGTGGGCGTTGTATAAGGCGGATAATAGATAAATCCGGTAGATGGTCAACAACGTCTTCGTCAACGTTATTTTTCGAGTTAATTCCGAAATATTATTATTTAATCTGTAAAGAACAAACACCTAGCGGCTTCCAGACGCTTCTACTGTTCAGTTTCATCATTTAGTACGATCTATGCATTCGATCGTATTCTCATCTGTATTGTGTTCAAACTACTATTATACTGAACTCGTTTCATGTGGGACATTAACATGTTTGTGTTTCTGATTAACATTTGGTGTCTAATTATAAGAATAATAATTGATCTTTTAAAATCATTTTGTAATCTATCAGATTGAATGTACATTACGTATATTGTTTCTTCATTATACCGATATTATCCGAAACGATATTATAATTAACTAGTAAATTACAATTGAATTTTAATATTTATTTAATTAACTTTTATTATTATTATTTATACATATATTATAGCATGCAAATGCAGCTCATCTCTGTATTGTTGATTAAACGCTAACGGTTTCAATAACTTTGATGTGTGTTACAGGCGGCAGGGCGGCGCGATCGGCCTCTCGGGCGCTTCCTCGTCGTCCCGCATGAAGCGCTCGTCGCTGGCGCCCGGCGCGGGCTCGGGCGACGAGTCCTTCGACGACGTCAACGACACCACCAACAGCGTCGAGTGAGGCCCCCGCGGGCCCCGCCGACCCCGCTGTGCTGCCTGACACGGGCACGGGCCCCAACGAACGTCTTTAAGGCCCCTATTGGACATTTAAACGCCATACCGTTATAATAAATTGTAATAGATAAAAAGGGCCCTTGATATTACCATGTTATTTATCGAACAATTGTACACATCACTACAGCGAAGTAGCAACATCAACATAAGTAAATACAAATTATATGACTAATTTTTCAGAAAATTCTTTCATCCAGAACACGGCCCCCACAAACGAGTGGATTTATCGCAAAATTACCGCCCATCTGTAGTACTATGTGTAGCCGAATATATGAACAGATTTCACCTATGTTTCTCTATACACAGCGGCATAGTATATCATTTGAGTCCGTGTATCCCTTGTGTGTCGGCAGCGCAGCAGGTCGCGAGTGCCACGCCGCACCTCGTAAGGCTTTGTAAATTGTACTTGGATTAGCGATTTGTATATGTATATATTTTTTATTATTTTTCTCGTTTCTATGTAACTGATTATTGCCCATCTATTTGAAAATCTTTTTAGTTAATTTTCGTTCTTTTTTTTATAATTTGACCCGCTTGATCATTACAAAGGTTTTATTTGTGACATTTCAGCCCTGTATCACTGCTAATACAAATCGCTGTTTCAAATTCATGAAAGCTACATGATATTGTAGTGTACAATATTTATCGCCTTAAAAATATTACATTTGCTTGATTTTGGTACGTACATTCAAAGTTTACTTTAATTAAAAACTACAATATCATGTGTGCGTATTTAAAATTAATGTAAGTAAAACTGTCGTTTTAAATATGTATGGAGAATTATAATATATTGCTTCACATTTTGGTTGGAAATATTTCATAGGAACAGATGCGACATTACTTGCCCGATTTGAATGTAAATGGAGACAGTTGTGTTGCCGGCTGGCTTGCGACGACGCAATGTTGTCATCGTCCCAATGTTCTGAATTGTTTCTATGAATGACGGCGGTTATTTTTTTATGATTTCAAAAAGGAGGTTATTGTTGTTTGCTGATAATTTTAAATAGTAAAAAGTTTGCATTATCAGTAATTCTGCATACATATTTAAACCGCTTTTTAAATTTAAAACAAGTAATACGAGTGGAGAATATGAAACGCATCGGCTTTGTAACTTATGTATACTTTGTATGTCGATTATGTATGAATGTATGTCATAGCGGCCCCCGAAATTAAATTTCTTGATACATTTAACAAGCTGGGTGCTCAATATTATTGTATTTATGGTATTTCACTGCGAGCCGGCATCTTACGCCGACGCCGCACGGCCGTATGGGACGTATTTTTAATCTGTTGTTTTTTTTGTTGAAATTCCATTATTGTTGAGATGAAATTTGATTGCTACATGAAATATTTGTTACTTGTTATTTTCATTTTATCGATAACATAAATAACCCTAGTAATAGAATCGATATACGAGTAAATATGATACGTTCGACAGTCGTCGCGGTGCGACCGCCGCCCCGCCGCGGCGAGCCGACATCGATAACACTATGAAATATATGAATCCGTAACGATTGGAAGCATTTCCCCAACCAGTATTAAACAACGAGACATTCCTAAGCAATCGAGTTTCAATTTTACCTAGACTTAGTCGAGCGGGTAGCATGTAAAATTTTACTCATTGGGTGATATTGTGATGAAATTTGATAAAAAAAAAACTTAAAGGGAAGTAATTAATTAAAGTATTATAATCTGTGGCAAAAGTAATTGATAAATTCGGATTTTTTGCATTTATCGCGACTGAGGAAGAAAGACTGGTGTTGCGACAATATACACTTTTTATACCCCCCTTTAGCGTGAGCCGGTTTCAATATTTCGCCCCGGGTTTTCGGTCGAGATCGCTTTGTCTGATCGTGCTCGCATATGACAACGCTCAACAAATCATTCGAACTATTCATACGGCGGAGCGTATTCGAATGCCGCGAATATTCGAGTGTGGTCAGCAAAGTTCTCCCATCATACGTACATCATGTAAATAATATCAGTGTGGTCCACTGAGCGCTTAGTTGCCATAAAATTTTTAATCCTAGATTAAGTAAGGACTAGCTTTCGGTGTGAGGGACGTATCGCATTTTCATATTAATCTTCATTTAAATGTAACGCGTGTACTTATTTAAAATCTAGTGAAGTAAATACAAGTGAGAATATTTTTTGAGAATAGTTTTGTAACATCTTACTATGTTATATCTATTGCTATGTCGTATCAGTACAAAGACTATTCGAGCATCGAACACGGCCGATACGTCCCGCGTAGGTTGTTGTATAACGGATTCTTTTTTATAATTTTCTCCAATCTGCGTACGGCGGGCGTCGTCGACGGAATGTAAATATGCGTCGACGGCGGTCGTCATGTAAATTGTTTACACACCAATGTGGTATTATCATGTTGCGATGGTACGCGCTAGAACACGGCTTGCTTTATTCTAGACTTAGGTAAGACTTAGTAATAAATCGTGGCCTTAGGTTTTTTCACTGTGGGACGCGTGTAACGACATGTTCCGTGAACGGCGGACGCCTCTACACCACTGTTTGATAAAGTATCTTTGTATCTTGCGAACATTTTATACGACTATATAACGAAGTCTTAATTATTGTAATGACCTCCTTTTTATTATATAGTTTTTTTTTCTGAATAATAATATAAAATTTAAATGTAAGTAAACCATTGAAGCATAAACATATTTTACATAAATATTATATTTAATTATTAACAATATTGATAATTGTAAAATTGGCCATAGGTTGTAACAAGTTATCAGTTGGTATGCCAATTAAACAATTTTTCATAATTTTTAATATCATTTGTTTTATTTATGTCGCCCCTTAATTTATCAAAATATCCAGTCAGTAAATCCCTTGGATTGGTGGTTACGTGATATCGTAGCTTATTGTAAAAGTTTTAATGTCGATAACACTTGGTATTTTGCACTTACATTTTCATTTTTGTAAATATAAACCGAGTGAATGATAGTTTCTCGTAGAAATACATATTTCTCACGGGAACCAGTGATCAAGCCATTCACTTATATTATTTGTAATATATGGAGTATTTGTTTGTTCTTATCATTTTCATCATCATTTTGACCGCATGGGAATTAGACCGCCTTGATTTGAATAGCGGTTTCTTGCCGCAAAAGATTTTTCAACGCAGCAATTTAATTCTTGCCTCAAGTCTACGTTAACATTTCATTGCATTTAAAAAACTAGTATAAATATGAAGAATATATAACAGGATAGTAGGTCTAGCCTTGGTAATGAATCTCATTGCCACAAGAATGAGAAACTCCAGTTATGAATTTACCAGTAAATAAATACTCTTATTAAAATCTTTGTTGGGACTTTATTCTCTACGTCTATGTATATATATGTATATACATATACATGTATATACATAGATATAAATCGTCGATGTAGTTCGAAACTTAAACCTAATTTTGGCTCGTTTACACCGTTAGGCGTTGCCCACGTTCGATGTAACCGGATTCGGCCAGGTTACTTATCCATGTAATATATAATAGTTTTCGTGGCTTGGTGCGTTGTATGCGTTGCTACCAATTTGGCGTTAGTTCCGGGATCAGTTTTTGTCCAAAAGCACGTATTAAATCTTATTATAAGCTATAACCTTTTTTCTATATTATTTATTATGAAATGTATCTATGACTATCGCCTAAAAGTATCAGTAACTTTCCGTGACTGATATTAAAATATTTTTATGTTATACATATCAGTACTAAATTCTATATTTCATCATAGACCGCAGTATATGGCTGAATACTTATTTTTGTTGGCTACAAACACAAATAGATAAGAAAATACTATTTAATAACAGTGACACCAGTGTTGCCAACCGTACTATTTAAATCGTATTTATACGACCTTTTTGGCTTTGGTACGATGTACGATCGTAAATCCCTAATCGTACGCAAAATATACGATCTTTTCAAATATTAGAATAACATGGAAAAAAATTATTCCGATTAATTTTATTTGTTGATATAAAAAAACAATAACAATCTACAGATTTGAACGAGCCTTAAACTTTTTTTTTATTCATAATGCACTCATCCAACCATTTTTAAACTTGAACGAGCATTAAACTTTTTTTTCGTGTTTTCATGAACGCATCCAATACTTTTAAAGCTCTATAGTCTATAGCTTATCGATGATATCAGGGTTCCCCGCGCAATTCAACCATCTTCGAGGTTATGTTATGTCATTATAATACAAAGGATATTAGATCGCTTTTTGTTAGGATTTTTGTTTCATGTGGAATTAATTACGAAATATGGTTGGTATATTATTGTGTTTATTCTGGAAAAAATAGATAGCTATGTATTTTTGTTTATTTATCGTCTGTTTGTCATATTGGTTTTTCTTCAGAATCATGGCTGAAACATCTAAAAACAAGCAGAGCACACCAAAGAAAACTCTTCAAATAAGACAAGAGTTACCAAAATCAGAACGGCAGAAACATAGGGCTCAAAAGTATCGGTCAGATTGGGAAGCATTAGACATATTTAAGAACTGGCTCAAACCAGGGCCTAATGAATTTAAAGCTAAATGTAATGCCTGCGACACCATTTTAACAGCAGAAATAGGTGTTCTCAAAATGCATGCCAACCGAAAAAAACACCTTGATGCCATGATAAAGTTACCATCAACGAGTAAACAAGTTTCTGCAATGGCATCTTTTGTAACTAAAAAAGACACATCAACATCAGCCATTCAAAATGCGGAAGTAAAACTTACCAGTTTTTTAGTTGAACATAATTTATCGTTCAAAACGGTAGACCACTTGACAGAGTTGTTAAAGAACATATTCCCAGATTCGAAGATAGCTCAAAAAATTTCTCTTAAAAGAACAAAAGCAACTGCCATTGCCACCGCAGTTATAGGTGAAACAGAAAAAGAAATTTTGGCGTCAAAATTAAAACGTAATAAGTTCAGTGTAATTAGTGACGAATCTACTGATATAAGTACCCAAAAGTCTTCTTGTATTGTCGTAAGATTTTACGACGACAATTCAAAACAAATCATCAGTAAATTTTGGGAACTGTCGAAAATATTTGATTCATCAAATCCTGACTTAGCTAACGAAGGAGCCACGGGGAAAAATTTATTTAATGCACTAATTAAATCGTTTGAAAAGGAAGATATTCCTGTCACCAACTTAATAGGATTTGCTGCTGATGGCTGCAGCGTAATGATGGGAGAGAATAATTCGGTGTCCAGTCGCCTTAAAGAATATTGTCCTGGTGTCATAATTATGAAATGCGTTTGTCACTCGGCCCATCTTTGTGCCTCTTCAGCTTGTAAAGAGCTACCCAGGAGATGTGAAGATTTAGCTCGAGAAATATACGCATTTTTCAAAAGTAGTTCCAAGAGACAATGTCAATTCGCTGAATTCCAGAAATTTTTTGCATTGAAACCGCATAAAATGCTTCATCCATCACAGACTCGTTGGCTCTCACTTGTTGCTGTTGTGGAAAGAATACTCGAACAGTGGGATGCATTGAAACTCTTTTTCACAAGCACATGGCTCAACGAGAAGCTAATTTCAACGGAAATCATATTTAAAAACTTAAATGATCCGTTCATCAAATTATATTTCAATTTTCTTGCGTGGATTTTGCCTAAATTTACCGAGTTCAACAAATCGTTTCAATCCGAAAGCGTTATGATAACTTTGTTAAATGACAAAGTTCACGAAATATACCGGGACATACTACTCTGTTTTTTGAATAGGAATTACGTTATGCAAAACGAACTTCAAACAATAAATTTGGATAATAAAGAAAAGTGGTTAAAAAACGAGCAAATGTACTTGGGCGTTAGAGTAATGAATGATTTAAAACATGATGAAATTTCAAAGAACAAATCCGAACTAAATAATTTTTATAATACTTGTCGAAATTTTTTGATTACGAGTGCTAAAGAAATAAAAAAGCGTTATTGCATGAATGACCCCATTTTATCAAAACTCCATGTACTACACCCTACAAATGCTGCATCGTCAAAATTTCGAGAATCTTTTCCTTCAATGTTTCCATTGATTGAGTTACTGCCTAGAATAGTACCGAACGAAAATGTAAGTTTAATTCAAAAAATCGATGATCAATGGAGAAATCTTCCAGGCAAATTCAATGAATTAGATTTGACTTTGCCAGTTGACAAATTTTGGAGTGAGCTACATGTATGCCCAGATTTTAAGGAGCTATCACAATTGGCTTTAGACACTTTGTGTATTCCCCATTCTAATGCACAATGCGAACGAGTATTCAGTCACGTCAATCTAATGAAAACAAAAATTCGAAATAAATTAATGATAGATACAGTGAATGGAACTTTGTTGGCTGCACAACATGTTAAGGAATCAGGATCATGTATCGATTTCCAGCCATCCAGCGACATGTTGTGCAAATTAAATTTAAGTATGTACAAAAGAATAAATTCTTCGACTCTTGCATCTGATGTTGCGTGTATTGACTCTGATAGCGACTGATATTTTAATTTATATCCATACATGGCACTGCTGTGTAATAATCACCTATACCAAATGTATACTAATTAGTGATTTAATTATAATAGATAAATTTTATCTATCTAAAACTTTGTATTTCATTCTATTAAAAAGTACAATTACATTTCTTATTTAAATAATTTGCTGTAGTTTTATTGAATTTTTTAAAACGTACTATTTTTTTTCTAGAATTCTTGGTAAAATACGATTTTCCCTAGTGTGTGATACGATCCTCTAGAAAATAAAGTTGGCAACACTGCGCGGGAGGGGTAATCAGCACGCGATCGCTAGTAGCGGCTGAACGAACGAGTGAAGCGCTCGTGCGTTTTGTTTTTTTTGTGACCAAAAAGTAAAAACGTCGTTTATCGCAAGTTTTTGTCTGTATTAGTCAATTGTCATTTGTTTTCAATCAGGTAAGTGTTAATCTTTCTGAGAATTATTGTACTTTTGATATGTGGAGTTGTTCTGAGTATAATTCTTAAAACTTTTTTATAACCTCGCTTTTGTTTCAAAATTCCGGGTTGGGGTTAGTTGAGCTATAGTTGCTCAACTTACCCCACGACTCAAACAACTAAAGTAATGAATGTTTTATGTTTATTAGGATGCGGACTTACAAGAGGAAGACTACAAGATGTTCTTACACTACTGAAGATTTAAAAAATGCTGCAAAGGCTGTCAACGATGAAGAAAAAAGTGTTAATGCCGCTGCTAAAGAATTCGGTATCAAACGGATGACTTTAACAAGATTTTTGAAAAAAATAAATGAAGGTGGTGATTCATCCATGGGCTATGCAAAACCGAGGCAAGTATTTTCTCCTACACAGGAAGACTCTCTTAAAAAATACTTGCTACAAATGGCATCAATCTTCTATGGATATTCTCCAAAAGACGTCCGTCGCCTTGCCTATGAATGTGCTGCTAAATTTGGCATTGAAATTCCACCCAGCTGGACTGCAAATAAGATGGCCGGAAAAGAATGGCTTACGATGTTTTTAAAACGAAATGCCGAGCTATCCATCCGAAAACCAGAACCCACTAGCCTTGGTAGGGCAACATCATTTAATGCGCAGAATGTTAAAGTTTTTTTTGAGAAATTAGCGGATGTAATGGATAGATATGGATTTACTGCAGCAGACATTTGGAATGTAGATGAGACAGGAGTATCCACTGTGCTGAAGCCAAATAAAATTGTAGCTGCCAAAGGTAAGCGGAACGTCGGCGCAATGACTTCTGGGGAACGAGGGACTAACGTTACAGTAGTAACTGCTGTATCTGCTCTTGGAAATGCTGTACCTCCTTTGTTTGTATTTCCTAGGAAACAGTTTAAGACACACTTTCTTAACGGTGGTCCCCCTGAATGTATAGGAGCAGGAAATGCCAGTGGATGGGTTACAGACGAAGAATTCCATCAGTTTATGCAACATCTTATAAAACATGTGAAACCATCCATTGAGCGCCCTGTTTTATTAGTGCTGGATAATCACTCCTCTCACTTGAACGTGAAGACACTAACTTTGGCCAAAGAAAACGGAGTTGTAATGTTGTCCTTTCCACCGCATTGTAGCCACAAATTACAACCGTTGGATGTGTCAGTCTTTGGACCGTTCAAAAAGTATTGCGCTGCTGCTCAAGATGCATGGCTACGTAACAACCCGGGGAAAACCCTTACTATCTATGATATACCCAAAATAGTCGCTGATTCGTTGCCGTTTGCTCAGACAAGTATAAATATCGTTAACGGTTTCCGAAAGACAGGCATCTTCCCATATAATGAAAACATTTTTGGCGAGGATGAGTTTTCACCATCATTTGTAACCGATCGTCCTGAAGCAGAAACAACTATCGAGCCAGAAAAAGATCCAGAGCAAGCTGTGATGTCCAGCACTGAATGTAATCCCACTCCTTCTGCCTCCACCAGCCAAGCTGAACCCGAACCAGGTCCGAGCAACAGGGAAAAAGAGACGTTCGATCTAAAACAAGCATTTTCCCCGGAAATTGTACGACCATACCCAAAGGCTGGCCCTAGAAAAGCAGCTAAAACTAACAGAAGAAAGAGAAAAGCTGCAATACTAACAGACACTCCCGAAAAAAACGCTTTAGAAGAACAGCAAAATAAAACCACAAAGAAAGTTAAGAAGCCAAAGAAGAACATGGATAAGAAAAGGAAGAAGGGTGTCTGTAAAAAAATACTCCAGTCAAGTGAGGAAAGTGATGACGATGATTATTCCTGTCTGATTTGTTGCGAAGGCTATGCTGAAAGTTTACCAGGAGAAAATTGGATCCAGTGTCAAGCTTGCAGGAAATGGGCACATACAAATTGTGTTCCAGGTGCTGGTCTTACTTTCGTTTGTGTCAATTGCAACAGTGACAACGACGATTAAGTTGTTAAGATCGTATTAATATATTTTTTTAAGATATTCAAGACTGAATTTAATCCTGAAGTTAGTCTTAAGATATGTTGCTGTTTTTTTATTATATTTTCAGTTATTTATTCAAAGAAAATTACTTTAAGTTTAGTTGTTCTGTCACTAAGACTATATAAACTTACTTTCATTTTTGTCAATTGCAGCAGTGACAATGATCATTAAGTTCCAAAGATCTAATTAATATTTTTTAAAGATATAAACTATAAGAATAATAATATAAACATGTTAGTCTGATTTTAAATAGAAAGACTGAATCTAATGCTGAAGTTAATCTTAAGATACGTTAATGTTTTGTTGAATCTAGTTTTGTTTAATTGTTCAAAATTACTTTAAGTGTTGTTGTTCTGTCACTAAAAGACGATAAATAAAGAGCTGATTGTCAAACACATATTTTACTTCATCTCTAGTCAACATTGAACCCATGTTTTGGTTAGACATTCTTAGTGCTCAATTTGCCCCATACCCTTGCTCAACTTACCTCACCAGTGGGGTACATTGAGCATACTTGACTTCCTGCATATCAATGGCTGTAGCTCTTAAATTCGACATCTTACAAAAGAATTACTATGGACACTTTTGATAAGGGATAAATTACGAATCCATCAAGCCGCTTAAGAACTCATTGAGACTTATCATTGAGGAGCTATATCCGTTCAAGTGAAAAATTGCTCAACTAGCCCCGCCCTACCCTACCTACTTCGTTTCGTCTATGGCTGTAGAAGCCAAACTTCCTTATACCACTATTTTTTATTTCACCATTCGTTCTAATTTACGTAAATTATACAGAAAATGGCACTCAAGTTAAACTAACAGAACAAAGTTCAATTTGGAAGTCCAGTACACGTCAGTTACAGTGTTTTGAACAACGAATAACTAGACAAACTACTTCTGTATTAGTGTTGTTAATTGCTCTGAGTAATTAACTCTGCTTTAGTAATTAGATCGCTTATTCGAAATAAGTCAGTGGTTTAAAATATATAGCAATAACGAGACGACTTATATTTTTTGGGTTTCAAATCCTAAGGAAGAACCCTATAACTTATAAGAGAACCCTATTGCTCCGCTGTCATCTATCAAAGGGCTCTATCCCATGTATCGTAGGTACATAATATCAAAAGGATATAATATACAGTACCAGTAGGATAGTATTACAAGTCTGTACTACTGACTATAGTAGTACAGAAGTTCTTCAAAAGTCGCTAACAACAAATAAAAAAAGAGTATAGATAAATGGGGATCCTTTATTCCTCATACAAGCCACACAAAATACACAAACTACCGTCACAAAATACCGTCTGTATTTTCACGCGTTAGATACTCCATTTTTAATTCCAACCGTAATAGGTTTGAATTATCAGAACGTATATATTTGCATAGACATATGTAGCACATATCACAATTCATATTTTCTTTACAATGTTTTGACGGATACGATCTAGCGGTTGTATATTAATAGCTTTAGTCAATACCCATTGTATATAAACATAACATAAAGGCTTTCTACACTCATAGCTCCACGGTAGGATTTTCTCCCGTGTCGTCGGTGCCATGGACACACAAAGGCGAATACACAAACACCCAGACCAGAAATCTAAAATCATCATTTAGATGTCTGTCTGGCCGGGGATCGAACCCGGGACCCACCACGTGGGTCCCGGGTTCGATCGCTCCAGCACGTGAGTCGTCAAAGTCGTCATGGGTTGGTGACAGTGCTGATGGTATCGGTGATGGTGGCGGCGGTGGTTAGGGAATGATACATTTTTTTAAGTTTTCACTTCTGTCGTATTTTTTTAAATTAATATTGACAGTTTTGTTGTGATTCATAAGTTTCAACAAACAAAACGAACACACGAGTATAAAGTATAAGGTCACAAATGTATAAGTAGAATACTTATACGTATATATGTTTCATAAACCGCCGGAATAATGCATTTTTATGTAATTTTATTTTCTATTACTTACTTTTATTACAGGAACGAAATAGTGAGCTGTGAGGAGATCAAAAATATAAACTACCTTGTTTGGAAGGACAACACATGCCAATCTGATTATAATGTGAACGCGGCTCTATAAACCAAAATTAATAATATTATTTATTGTAAGCCTTGTACTCGCTTCGGCAGTACATATACTAAAATTGTAACGATACAGAAAAGATTAGCATGGGCTTGCGCAAGGATAACACGTAAATTCGTGAAGCGTTCCACATGTTTAAGTAAATTTCATTAGAATTTATTTGTTATTTATTCGCAAATATTGCAAACTTCTAAACTCTGTTCATATTTTTATTAGATACAACATCAATATGCTTGTTTGGGATTTTTTATATCGTACACGCTGATATTATATATTACCTGCATATAAACAAATTGAAAGCAAAGCGTCTACCAATTCGCGCTTGGCCAGCGCGATGGACTATGGCTTAAAACTTCCTCACTCCTAGAGAAGATCCGTGCCCAGCAGTGGAACAATAATGGTTTGATGATGATTGTCAACGGTATGCAACGAAAATTAGACGACTATTACAGTATAGGGGAAAATATTGTTCGGCCATGGCCACAACCTTCGACCAGGTTCAGAAACCATAACGACATCAGTTTTAAATTGGCTAAAACAGTTTTTTTTTTAATTTTTATTTGTACGGTTTTTTTGTAGATAATTTATGTTGATTTAAAATAAATTACTTTTAAAGCTGATTACAGTGTCTTTGTTACTTTACCAAAATTATAACAGTTCGAATAATGTAAATTTCATTCACAATTGGCGACGCAAGCCCACAATGGAGTTTTCACGTACCCTTGCCCTGCACCATCTCGTGCCGTGTAATCGTTAATAGTTCGTTTATTTTAAGTGCTTGCTGGAACCTTCAGCTTCGGACAAAATTTCGGCCTATTTTGGCCGAAGCCGAAGTTTTTGCCGAACGTCGTTTTTTGGCCGAAGGTGGCCGAAGCCGATAGTCTTCGGTCGGACACTACTTAAGATAGATAATCCTAATCTATTATGTATTTACGTAACTTATCGATGTGTATAAAATAGGAAGCGACACATAGGTTAAATGTATAGGGTAAATTACTATTATCAAAGGAATTTTGGAAATTCTACTCGTAAAGAGAAAGACGTAAGATAGCGGTTGAAAGAATTATGAATTTGTATTTGACTATTTGGTCACAAATAAACGCTTTCTACGCTTTCTACACTCATTGCCCCACAGTAGGATTTTCTCCTGTGTCGTGGGTACCTTGGACACACAAAGTCAAATATACAAACACCCAGACCCAGAATGAAAAACTTATCATTTTGATGTATTTCTGGCCGGGGATCGAACCCGGGACCCACTGCGTGTCAGACCGATACGGTAACTGCTCCACCATGTGGGTCGTCAATCTTACCATTAGACGAAGTGCACGCTCGTTTGCTACCTTAATACTATAAAAAAATCATCGCTTTGCTCATCAGTAGAGAGTAGTGAAACGAGTCCTTTAAGCTTTTATGTTAATGCAATTGTTGTAATGTCTTCATGTGCCTTTAAAGAATGATTTTATTATAATTGGACTGAATGAAAGAAATGCAACTTAGAGATTACAGAGACTTACATAGAGTTATACGTTGTTAGCTCATTTTGGTATACCAATGTATTCAGTGGGATTTTTATTGGCAGTCTTAGATCAAATATGTATTTGATAGAAGTTAGATATATGATATATGTTTATCGGCGGTCTTGATTACAAGTACGAGTACAAGTAATGTACAAGTGCGTATGCAAAGGACTGTTAGATAAGTTGCGTGGAAATTTAGAGTTGCTTAAAAGCCTAACGTGCGCTGTTTAACAAGTCTATGATTATTATTATATTATATTATATATACATCAGGCGTTGATAGCCTAATGGTTGAAAATCGGGCTCTCAATCGAGGGTCCGAGTTTGAATCCCACCACTGATTTTTTCAAAATAATGTGCGTGCGTATTAAAAATAAATTATCACTGCTTCACGGTAAAGGAAATCAACGTAGGGAAACGTGCACACTAGAGGGTTCTTTAAAAAAAGAGTTTTCAAAGGTGTGTGTGAAGTCTACATATTCGCGCTTGGCCAGCGCGGTGGATTATGGCCTAAAACTCTCTCACTCTAAGAGAAAACCTGTGTCCAGCAGTGGGTCAATAATGGGTTAAAAATGAAATGAAATGAAATATCTTTATTTTGCATAGGCCTACGGTGGCATTGACAATTTGTAGTCAATTACAATATTTTTTCTTACACTACCACCGGATCGAAACACGACCTCAACTGAGAAGATCTGGCAACAAACTCAGCGTGTTTGTCTTTTTTCTTTGCATAACTTTTTTATGTTATGTAAGGTATATTTACTCGGTTATGGTAATAATTTAAGTTTAATTCTGTAAACGAATCATGCGCGTATAAATTAGTTAACTAAATGATTAGAGCATAATCCACCCCCCTAGCCAAAGCAACATCACTCTGTCTGTTTTTTTACGTAGTAGCGCGTGAAGCCGCGGGTTACAGCTAGTATTCTATAGATTTTATGTTTAAAACATAAAATAAAAATTACGTAACAGCCAGCGGAGCGAAATACTTTTTCATGCTACGGGGTCGTGCTACGAAAAGATTGAGAACACTGTACTAAACCATCGTTGCTCCCTAAAGTTTTAAAACACTATATTGTCTAAGAATGGATGGATATTTGTTTCTTTTTCACGCTATAACGTATTTAGATTTTTGACATTAAACACATTTTAACGTGATTAAGCAAAGTGCTAAAGTAAGTAAATGCTAAGGTGGCAATATCAGACTGTTTGAGCTACATGACTTTCATAAAAAAACACGAAGGAGGAAGGACATCCCATCAACACACAAATAAACTTAATTTACGAAGCCAAGTTTCTTGCAGTCACCAGGTGGTAGAACCAGTGTAGTTTGACCGGGGAGGTACCACCGCCACACCTATTTTTATCGTGACGCAATTCGTGTTTTGCTGGAAGGGTGTGGTTGCCGGCTGCCTTATATATGAGGTTACCATCTTAGTCCTCTGGTCACAATAGTGATCGACTTTAGATAGGACCTCTGTTCTACGTTCTTACAGATGTCCATGGGACCACTTACCACCAGGTGGACTGCATGCTCGTTTGCTATGTCAACTCTAACTTTAAAGTTAGAGTGACTTTTTTTAGTTTAGCACTTAGACTAAACACATTTTTAACAATATTTTTTATTCTGGTAAATGAGATTCATACAGGCGGAGCCACGGGCACAAGCTAGTTGCGTGTATAGCCGAGTTTGATGTACGATGACAGATTATTATGATAATGTTTGTTTGCGCAAGAATAGGAAATTAACGCGGACAACCCTTGTCAATATGAGAGTCCATCTATGTTTACGGCGGGTCGGGAATCTAATGATTTATAATTTATTTTTAACCGCCTTCATAAATGTATGTATAAATGGCCTAATTCGTAAGCGATAAAGGGGATTAGAGAGTAAGCTAACAGCAAGAACTTTCAAGTATATAGAAACCAATATTTAATCTCTTTAAAGCTGGTTGAACCCGCTGTGGTTCGACTCCGAAGGCACCACGGCCAACTATTTCTGGCTCATAAAATATGCAGTGTGAAGCGTTGCTGTTTTGCGTGAAACTACATCCTTTACACCAAAACATAAAGGACACATACTTAAGCAAGGCGTTTCAAAGTTTTCAGAAGTATCCATAGGAGACCGTAGCCATTTACCATCACTGGACTGTACGTTTATTTGACACTTCAACATTGTAAAAACCTTTTTTATTTCTATTATAATTATAGTCTTAAACGTAATCGCTTTATAAGTAAACACATTCAGTGAGTTCATCTCACAATTTGCTCAGTGGTGAATTTCAATTCAGATGCTTTCCATGTTTACTGCGTGGCTGATGTTCGGGACGTTATTCCCCGGTAGTTGTTTACGGCTGAGCTCCTCACAAAACGAGAAGGTAATGCACATCCGCCATCTTGACTTTAGGGCGCGCTGTGCGCATCATAATAATCTTCGATGGATGTTTTCGAGGGACGAAAGTTCTGGTTTGGAAAACAACATTTTAACCAACCATTTGAACCTGATTTACTGTGTTTGCTGTTAAAATTTTGCAGATTACTTTAGTAGAAATCATACTGTATTTACAACGTGGTTGATTTATGTATAAAAGCAAAATACATTACACATAAGTATGAATAAGTTATGAAAATTTAATTAAGTGAAATATTGATAATTACTTGAACGACAAATACACAAACATTCAGGCTCAGAACAGAAATCAAAATTGATCATTCAGATATATGTATGTCCGGGAATCGAATATGGAACTCTGTTAGACTGGTCGTCATACCGGTCCGCCAAGAGGATTGTCAAAATATATGTAACACTAGCACACCAGTGCCCACTTCGTTGGTGGGCATTAATTTTTTTTTAAGGTGTGGGTCTTAATACTCAATGTTAGGGTTTATTATTCAACAGCCAATTTGGCGAACCATGTATGCTCTATATGTAAAATCTTGGTGTCACTACCTTTGTTAGTTACCTTTCAAGTGCATATTAAAATGATTGATTATGTTTATTTTAATTGTATTCATTATTTGTTGTAGTGTTTTTCTCTTATATATATTAATTTAAGTTATCTTATATTTCAAGTTGGATTAAACTGCACACTGTGTGCAAATTTGATTGAAATCGGTTCAGTAGTTCAAGAGTTTAGCGCGGACAAACAACGTAACACGTAATTTATACATATTTAGATATATTTACACTTCCTATAAAATGTCCGTGTCCTAAAAGCCTCATACCATATTTTTGATACATTTCATTAAAAAAAAAGTTTTCTAAAATATATGATAAAAACAAACATGAATATCATTTTATCAAATTGAATCAGGCCTCCTAATATCCCTTTCATTCCATAAAAAACGAAACAAGAAATGTAAGTAGAAATTCATAATGTTCACGTCATACAATTTCCATTCATTTTACTTATACGCCATATAATTTATGAGCTTTTGTAAACATATTCAAGGAAATGGCATCTCGTTACTCATATTCGTTACATTGTATTTTATTGTTACGAATATTTATATCTTATCTTATCTTTTTTACGATTTGTTACTTTTAGGGTTTTTTCTAACTTAGTTAAAATATGTTTATTTGCCCAAATTATATAAGATTTACTCGTTACAATATTCTATGAATATAAGTGCCTATTTCGATTAAATCACAGAGAAAAAATAGCATTTAGGCGCTTCCCTAAATTGAGCTCTCATTGTGGTAAAACATGGCAACATGTTTGGCATCAACTTCTTACCTTAGGTTGCCCACAAATGTATTTCAACCTCTGAAAACTAAGTCGGAACGCCTTGGATAAGCATGTCTCCCTTACCACATCCTTCAAAGCAGAATACAGCAGCGCATAACACTTCTGTTATTGGGCAGAAATAGGTGTAACGGTGGTGCTTCCGGAGTCGAACCACTAAGAGTTCTACCACCATAAAATATGTTGAATAT
>DWTU01000175.1:0-21120 GCA_018251515.1 Cecropterus confusis | reverse complement strand
TGCAAATGCCACTAAGACTTAAACGCAGAACCACATTGGATCTATTATTGTAAAGTCGTAGATCGCATGATAATGAAGCGAAATTGTTAATGAACAATTTTGCACAAGCCCGTTACAAGTACCAACCTAATGCTGAATATCGATAGATAGATTGTTGTATAAATTTGTAAAAAAAAAATCATAATAACGCCAACTTGCGGGGTTTCATAACTTTAAGTCTGTTTTCACTGATTAAGAAAAGGGCAAAAAGTAGTATTTAAAGGTTATTTTATCAATACACTAATTATATAAAATTTGATTACAAATCAAGTACCCATTACTGTGAAATTAACTTAAAGCAGCTATACTACATCACTACCTACTATTGTAAAATTTCAATTAACTGTCTGTGTCCTGTTATAATGACAAGTAAACTTCATGTACAATTGATAAGGGTGTTTTCAAAATTAAGTAATTGTGTGTTACTCTATTTTATGTTTTTCATTTAATTCATTTTTTATTCAGCAACCCTTATGCATAAAGAGAGATCTGAATTTTTTTGTTATATTGCACTATAACTTTGAAGCTGGATAAATTTGGATTAGACCTTAAGTAAATAGCTAAGTATAGCTTTTATATAGATTATTATAGATTGTAGAGCTCTTTTTGTATCAGGGTTAGTTTTCATTTATTTTTTTATTTGACTTTTGTTTAATTTAACTATTAGGTATGGAGCATACTTGTTTAAAGCTTTTCCGTTAGACATGAGTCAGTTTGTTGGTCTATTCTCTGCCACTCGGATACCTCAATTGAATAAGGATAAAATATTTAGAGACCCAACAAGCAAGCATGTGCTGGTACAAAAAAGTGGCAATTTTTATATTTTTGACGTCTTAGATGCTGATGGTAATTTATGTTTTTTTTGTTTTGCATTGTTGCATGTTCTATGTCATTTAAATCAAACCTTTTTTATTAAGTCTAGTGTTAACAGAAAATAATAATCCATTAACTTTTCACTACTATTGCTCGGCCTAGGTGTCTGTTACTTGGTTTTAATTACAATTACTCATACATGTTAAGTACTCACAATTAAACAATCAATGCTTCTAATATTTTCTAGCAAAAAGGCTTATGTTCTAGTCATATTGCTGGTGATGGGATTAAATTTTCATAATATATATCTGCTTATTTACAATTATACTGCCCTAAAGGATAAAAAGAGATCAAGGTATTTCAAATTCATTCATGAGGTCTATTTTTTGTTCTTATTCATGAGTGGTTTAGACAAAATCTATAATTACAGGTAATCTTCTATCACCAACTGAACTCCTAGGAAATTTGGCTCAAATTGTCAATGATACTACGAAAAAGGCAGAATACCCTCTGGGTGTATTAACTTGTCAAAATCGAGATGAATGGGCGAAACAAAGAACTCATTTAGAAGAGACTGGTAATTTAGAGGCTTTAAAAAAAATAGATTCTGCTATTTTCAATCTAGTCTTAGACGATGAGATAATAAATGACCATAAACATAAAATCCTGTCTGAATTTCTACATGCAGATGGCACAAACAGGTACTTACAATATAGGTTTTTATTCTCTGGAATTATTTTTCCAAATATTTTTTTAGGTTCATTATAATCAGGTGTTCTGTTTTGTGTAATACAAAACTTTTTTTTGGTTGCTGCTGTTGTAAAAACAAAGGTTTTGATTTGTCTGAAAGTAATCCACTTTTTTTTACAGTATGTAAGTAGCAAACGAGCATGCAGCCCACCTAATGGTAAGTGGCTACTGCTGCCCATGGACATCTGTAATTAACCCCAGGTAAGATCGAAGTCTCACCTAAGGGTAGCCACAGATACATTGCTACCCCTGAGGACCAATGCCTCGCAAAAGTATGTCTCCCTTACCATACCCTTCAAATCAGAATACAACAGCTCATAACACTGCTGTTATTAGGCAGAAAAGGTGTGGCAGTGGTGCTTCTGGAGTTGAACCACAAAGAGTTCTAACACCTTCAAAATCTCGATCTCACTAAATCTGGAAAAACTTGTATAATGTAATGTATAATGTTTTAGATGGTTCGACAAATCATTCAGTTTAATTGTAACCAAAGATGGAGTATCTGGCATTAACTTTGAGCATTCTTGGGGTGATGGTGTTGCCGTTCTGCGATTCTTCCAAGACATATACAAAGAAACCACAACTAAACCCTTTATACATCCAGACAGCGAGCCTGCAAACACCAATAATACTGTTAGTAAATTAGGTAAGTTATTCTTTCATATATAATACCATACACAACCTACAATAATTATATGGTGTATATTTTCTACCCATTATTAAGATTTACTCTGTACACTCAAAGACTCTCTGTACACTAAGACTATATTTTTAGATTCCAAGTTACAAGTATGATCTCATTGTAAGTTGTAATAAAGTAAGAATAATTAAATAGGTAGTGGGTATAATCTTTTTGCTGTGCACAAATTATGAGAAAACTATATAATATAATGTTTATATACAATCACAATGCAAATGTGTTTTACAAATGACAGCTATGTGAATGTAATATTAACTCATTGTTTCAGAATTCAAATTAGATGATAAATCTAAAGAATTTGTAAATAAGGCTAAGAAGGAATATGAAGACTGGTGCAATTCCTTAAGCATAGATTACATCCTTTATGAAGAATTGACTAAGGAAGCATGTAAAAAATTCAAAGTTAGTCCCGATTGTATAATGCAACTTGGTTTTCAAGTAAGTATAAAATTATTACACCTGTATTTCTATTTATATATAGTAATTGTTGGCAGCATAACACCTATTTGATATGATTTTGCACAGTCTTAATTACTGTGTTCTTATTTGAAAATTGAAGGAGAGAAATTGAAAAGGCACTAACATTAGGCTACTATTAATGGCTATGCATTTGTTACCTAGGTAGGATTCTAGTTCTATTTACTGCATGCTTATTTCCTATTTTATTTTGATATTGTGTATAATTAATTTGTTAATTTCCTAAATATTTACTTTTATTATTTACAGGCCGCTTACCATCTGCTACATTCCAAATATGTGGGCACATATGAATCCTGTAGTACATCTGCTTTCAAACATGGTCGCACAGAGACCATGAGACCATGTACTATTAATACAAAGGTATTACTTTTACTGATAATTATTTGAAAAGGAATATTTAGTAGGGACACAATTTAAAAAGTGTTAATCAGACTAATTGATTTTCATTTTATTTAAAATCGTCTGGTTAAGATATTGACTCATTTGAGGTGGAATTTGATGTAACAACTACAAAATATAGCATAGAATAAAAGTTCATAAGGAAAGTAATGCTTCTGAGTAAACTTCAGGCAGGATTACTGTCTTATATATCGTCAAGCATGCCCATACAGTTCACCTATTGTGTAAAAAAATCTCGTCAGCATACCTTTACATAGGTTTTAGCCTCTATAACACGTTATTGCTATATTGCTATTTTAGAAAATCGATAGAACTATAAAAATTAATTATATTCTAGGCATTTTGTGATGGCCTGCACTCCAATAAGTGTTCTAAAGAGGAGCTTCGTGCTATCATGCAGGAGTGTTCAACATATCATTCCCAACTGATCAAGGAGGCAGCGATGGGAGAAGGTTTCGATCGCCACATGTTTGCATTAATGAAAATCGCTGAAGAGAACAATTTACCAAGACCAAAGCTCTATGATTCCTATGAGTACAAATTGTTAAATAAATCTATATTGAGTACAAGTACTCTGTCTTCGCCTAATGTTCTGGCTGGCGGGTTTGGGCCAGTCGCCAAGGAAGGTTTCGGCATTGGGTAAAATCTTTTTTTTATAAGATACAAGTACTGAACGAGCATAAAGTTTGCCTGATTTAAGTAGCCACTGCTGTCCCTGGGTTACAGACATCAGCCCCAGATAAGATGAGAGTCTTACCTGAGGCTGACCAGATGTGTTGATGCCCCTGAGGACTGAGTTAAAACGCCTCGCTTCAGACTTGCATTAAAAAAGATAAATAAGGCTTTTTTGCATTTTGGAAAAGCTTTCGCTATACACGCGGAAATAGAAACACTCGTGTGTACGGCAAAATAATATTTAGTGAAATGTGGGGAATGGCGCTTAAGTGTAGATTACATAATGAATATTTTTTATTATTACAAGTTCATTTGCAATGTCGCAGTTTTAATTAATTTGTTAACTTTTGTTTTAGGTACTCCGCATTTGCAGATAAATTAGGAGCAGCCGTTACAAGCTACAAAGCTCACAATGATAGCAGTCAATTTATTGAAGCTTTACATAAATCATTTATTGATATCACGAAAATTTTATCTGGTTAAAAATCAGTGTATCAATATTATTAATAGATTTATTTTTTTGTGATACCAACACAAGCATTTTATAACTTTTTATATCTATTGATAATAATACATCGGTAATAATTATAGATTGCAGTCAATGAGGGATGATAAATATAAGAAGATAATGTGAAAAATTCTTAGTTAAACATTGATGGGATCTATTATGACTCATAATCTATTTCATTTATGTTCTCATAAGAATTTGAATAACATTTGTAAGCTAATTAAGTATTAGGCCTATTTTTTATTTATTTACAGACCTATTTTGATTAAATAATCCTATTTCAATGGATATATTTTTAATGTACTTGCAATTTCACTCATACGTTTAGATGCGCATTTTTTAAGTGATTTATTTGTACTATTTGGGTATGAATCAGTCGTTATTGTGTTGGATACATTGGAAAATGGGCGTCGCTAGCCGTTGAATCAGTGTAGGGTAGATACCATCCAGCCCCACATTTTCGACGCCAATGCACTTGAATAATATTCTATTACCAGTTCTGACCTAATTACACCTAATCTGACACAGGAGATCTCAAAATAGCTTTTATAAATATAAATGTTGTAAAGCGAACAGTATATTATATGAGAAAGAAAACAATATATTATTATACTATATTAAGGCTTTTTATACAAAGTAAATTTGGGTTTTTATGGGATTTTTTTGCTTATGCACCTGTTGTTTTTTATATATTTTTGAGTAAGTACCTACATACCTAAGTGTTGGATTGTAAGTAAATATTCATAGTGTGTTAGGATTCTTAGATCGTACAGTAAAACTACGCGGATGCACGCTTGTTGCGTATCGATAAGTTTCGCTAAATAGTGTGACCGCCGGCAACGAATCTTTACACACAATGTACTTGGTTGTTGAGATAAATAAGATAACATTTATTTAAGCACTTTACGCAAAACAAATGTGTACGTTGAGGCCAAAATTGTCCTAGTGCTGCTGCATAAGGAAGTTGCGCGTGTTGGGTGCTAGGGTTTATGCACCAGCGCAAGTTTAAGCATACCCTTGGGTGTATACAGCTCCTTATTTACTCTTTTAGGCTTTCGCGTTTTCAGTATTCGCGTGTAAAAATATGACATTTTTCTTATTTCGCGGCAAAAAATTTCATTTTTCGCAGTTGTGCTCGTTATAAGTAAATAAATTCCGCGCCTTCTGTTAGCGCGTCAGCTTTTTTACTATGTGGTGCTATTGCGTCCGCGGTTTCTGTATTCGCGGGTTATGAGCGGAACGTAACCCCTGCCAATAAGGAGCGTTCATAATATGAACACATATTATGTGAGCGTAATATGTGACCAGACACTATAATAATTTATAAGTACTATTAAGTACAAAAGTTAAAAATGTAACAAATATAAATGAATTCATATATTATTGTTGTCTAAATTATTGTTATAGGGGTCCAATGATGTGCTTCAATTATTGGAATTATAAATTATTTTCTTTAGTTCTAATGAAATAAAATACCTATTTAGAAATAAATCTTAATCCTCATAATTCCGTTAATTGAAGTATAAATGCAGAGCATAATTGGTACGATTGCATGTTATATGAGGGTAGGTAGAAAATATATTTATTAACGTTAACTTTTATTATATTTACAATAAAAAGCAGATTTTTCACGTTTGTTTTATTTTTTAACTGCACAATTGTTTACCTACATATTCATACACGTAGTGACAACATTAGTGAATTTGGTAAAACAAACTCAACGAGCGCAAATTGTGATGAGAAAATCTTATTGTCGCCTTCTGCCTTCATAATCAGATGTTGATCGACATACATGTACAGCACTTATTAGACTATCAACGAACAAAAACCCAATCTTGTCCTTTAATTCTATAACGCTTATCAAGACAAATCCAACGAGTACAAGCGCAACAGGACATTACACCATATTATACTTAAAGCAGATGTCAGCACATCTATCAAGCCGAACGGGATGAATTTACATCATGCAGTTTCCTAAGATCACGTTTTAGCATTGATCAACAGATTATTTCCATTTTATCGTATTGTTATTGAAGTAACACTGAAATTATAACTTTTTACATTGTTGAAAATATTAAAACAAAAAACCCGACTGCTTAAAACGATTTTTGTGTTCATATTGAAATATTTAATTTAATGCTTTATATGGATTTTCGTTGAGATTGTCAAGTAAAGGTATTAATATAGGTATATATTTTTAGAATGGTTTATTAACTAGCTTTCATTTGATACCCATGTTGTCGTGATAACAAGAAAAGTCACTCCTCCCCCATTTTTCACCTGTTTGTAGACGCCTTTTTTTAATTATATTGCGTATGTCACTCTATAAACTGAGACGATTCTACCGATATGTCATACGTCACAAGCCGTTTGAGCTGTAGCGCGTACCAAAGAAATGGACATACATACAAACAAACATACATACATGTGCTCAAAAAACATTACCCTCCATCTGACGCAGTCGGATAAAAAAATGTTCAATAGGACCGCAACTGTACTATGGTACTGAAAATAGGCAGAAAAGTTATGTCTTCATATTTCCTTGTAGAAGAGAATGAAGTGCAAAACTTATAAATAATAATTACATAATACAAATTACAAAACTGATTTATAAGTTAACTGACTCCTCAGAGATTTGGAGTACCTATGTAAGGAATATAATAAGTTAAATATTATGTGTAACGAGAACGATACATTTTATAATTTTATTTATTTTATTATATATTTTATATTTTTAAAATTATAACTAACGAACATGATCAATCTTTAAGGATAATTTTGAGAGAGGTCAGTGAATCTAAACAAATAGTCATGTGAACAAAGAATACAAGTATTAGTCGTGAGATAGTCGTATGTATTCGTATCGTAATGTATAAAAACGTTATGAACGTTCCAATCTACGATAGCGTGGGCAACACTTGAACTTGGTTATAGACGTACTGTGTAGTAATTTGTTTTAAATAATATGAGAAAATTGGGTTTCAAGGCTAGTTTAATATTTTATCGTGAATATTTTGAATGCCAATACTTTCAAAAAAATATTTACATGACGCAATAAATACTGTTGTAATCTTCTATACTTATATTGTATGAGAAGGATGTATAGAAATGAAATCAGTTGAATTGCACGCACTTAGGCTTTTATTCTACTGCGTCTGCAAAAATGTCAAAGTTCATCCTTGGTGTTGGTTTTGTGAATAAAATAAATATTTTTTGTGTCCTTTGTGGTACATATTTGTGAATGAATTAATTCTAGTTTTTGTGATTATCAAAAATAGTGCGCTTTAATGTATTTATAACGATCTATCGGGTAAGTATTTCAAGTTACTGTAAGGCATTTGCTAAATTAAATCAATGCAACTAAACACGTATTTTCGTTGTTGTGAATTAAATATCAATAAAAATGTTCGTTCAAGCTATTATCTGACTAGGAGATCCGGTTTGAAATATGGAATCTTAATCTTCAGACATTTCTCACGTTTGCAAATGGGCTGGTACCGTTTCGCTAGAAAATTCGCGGATCGATTCGTGATGATTGAGGATAACGATTTTTAATTCGAAATCTAAATTAACAAACAATTGTACTGAAGAAGGGTTCAATTCTAAACCGTTATCTATACATCTGGCACTTAAAATTATTATCTCTTAAATGAACAAAATTATATGTCTATAGTCACTATAATTTTAAAAATAAAATAATAATAAAGCGAACACCTTAATTAATCGCATTTTTTCCTGTTTTACAAATATTATTGTATAAAATCATCATGAATCATGATAAAGAAAAAAAACTTTTTATTAATATAAGAGTATATTTTTGTTTTCTGGAAATCCTTTAAAAATATTCCTAGTATTCTATTATGTTTTAAAAATAAATATATTAATTATATTATTTATATTCTTTGTAGACTTTGGTACCTATGACTTAGGCTATGTACCATATAAGGTACCATGGTATATAATCATTAAATGTAATGGCATCTAAAATGTTATCTCAGTCTATTAGGTCATGGCTGCTTGATGTAGCTTTTAAATATAGTGGACACTTAATATTTGTGTTAAGCTATAGTCAAGTATTTTCGCGTGCTAGGTAATTAAAAAAGCGTGTGAATGTTGCAACCTTGACTCAGGCAATTTATATATTTTTTTATTATTATAATCATGAATTTTCAAATGATTGTTTCTTATTACAAAAGGTACAACCATAATGTTTGTAACTTAAAATGTGTGTAAAAAAACTATAGTAAATTTATCTGGCAGCTAACATAAAAGTTACAAGTTCTATTTTTTTCACTCATCTCACTCACCCTGCACTTATTTTTGGCCATGCATTTATTTTCATTTCATTTCATTATCAGGGGCCATAAAAAATGTTCTATTGGATTATTCAAGTATTATTTGTAAAAAATCCCCAACTAAAACTGCAAGATCTACAATGTATTAAACAGGTATTATTATATACAAGTATAAAAATTAAATGATCTCTCTCTTCTTTACAGATTATTATTCATCCTGAATGTCAGAATAAAACACATTCAAGATGCTTATTAAAGAGTATCGCATCCCCTTGCCTCTCACAGTAGAGGAATACCGAATTGCCCAGCTTTACATGATAGCTAAGAAAAGTCGTGAAGAGAGTTCTGGAGAAGGTAGTGGAGTAGAAATTCTTGTTAATGAACCCTATGAAAATGGTCCTGGAGGTAAAGGGCAATACACACAGAAGATTTATCATGTTGGTAGCCATTTACCAGGATGGTTCAAAAGCTTGCTTCCTAAGTCTGCCTTAACTGTTTCTGAAGAAGCTTGGAATGCATACCCCTATACAAAAACGAGGTACACTTGCCCATTTGTGGAGAAATTTTCATTAGAAATAGAAACATACTATTTTGCTGACAATGGCCACCAGGACAATGTATTCAAACTTACTGGAAGTGATCTAAAGAATAGAATAGTTGATGTTATAGATGTTGTCAAAGATCAGTTATATGGAGCTGACTATGTGAAGGAAGAAGATCCAAAGTTATTTATTTCACAAAAGTGTAAGAGAGGTCCTCTCTCTGACTCTTGGTTAGAGGATTATTGGCATGAAGTTCAAGGCAAACCTCAACCTTTACCGAATGGCAAATCATTAATGTGCGCTTACAAACTCTGTAGAGTAGAATTTCGTTACTGGGGCATGCAAACCAAGCTGGAGAAATTTATTCATGATGTTGCCTTAAGAAAAACAATGCTTAGGGCTCATAGGCAAGCATGGGCCTGGCAAGATGAATGGCATGGCCTTACAATGGATGACATACGAGAAATAGAAAGACAAACTCAGTTAGCTTTGCAAAAGAAAATGGCAGGCGACACTAGTGATGACCAAGACATTTCTGAAGAAAATTCGAAATCGCTTGCAGCCACTATGAGTAGCCTAGAGAAAAATGAAGATCTCTCTACACCAGTCACTACTAAGAAAAGTGCAGCTGAAAAGAGAATTCAAAAACATTTGTCCCCTGAGAGCACACCTCCATCTGATCATAAAAGTTCTCCAAAATCGAATCTACGATCGTCTTCCTCTGATTCTATCAAGAGTTTGCAAGCGCAAGTAGCCAGTTGGCGTATGGAAACCCTTGTACGGGAATCGGAAACTGAGACTGGTTCGGAAGATGAATTTTATGATTGTGAATCCACTCTCAACAAGTGGTCGTCAATGTGTTCCTTAGATGAGGGTGATGTTGATGTTTCACCCACACAAGCTGATCAAAGTCAAGAAGACAGTATATTTAATCCTAATTTCTTGAAAAGGGTTACTTCAGAAAGAGGTTCAAGGCGAGCAGGATTAGCTAGCCACCAGAGTATTGATGGATGTCCTGAAACACCAGTACATGGTTCCTGCCCAACTACAGTATTAATACTAGTATTCCACGCTGGAAGTGTTCTTGATGCTAATGTGGATATGACAGCAAAGAAATCCGATGTTACTACATTTAAAGGAGCGTTCGAATCTGTAATGCGGCAACATTATCCAACATTAGTAGGTCATATAACTATAAAACTAGTATCATGTCCATCTGTATGCACCGAAGCTCTAGGAGTTCTCTCCACATTAAGCCCCTATAGCTTCGATTGTTCACCCTCTACCATGGAAACACCATCACTTGCAAACGATTTGATACCCATTGGTGCTATTCCGCTTATAGCTACAAACTCACCTGAATATGCCGAATCTGTAACTAAAACTATTAACTCAGCAAATATGGTTTATAACGAATTTGTGAAATCAGAAGATGGAAGAGGGTTTAATGGTCAAGTTTGTATTGTGGGAGATAGCATGGGATCTGTACTCGCCTACGATGCACTTTGTCGAACCGTACAGTACCAATCGCGGCACGACAGTGAAAACAGTATATTAGATACTGAAATTACTATTCCTAATGAACCTGAACAGTATTTAAATAAATCCCACCTTCAAGCTCCAACGCCTCGAAGGCGTTCATCAACAGCGAGTGATAATCAGATGAAGTTTGAATTTGAAGTCAATGACTTCTTCACATTTGGAAGTCCTTTGTCCCTTATCCTCGCATCACGGAAAATATCAGATGACAAATTTCGCGAAATCATAAAGCCACCGGCTCAGCAAGTGTATAACCTATTTCATCCAACTGATCCCGTTGCTTCAAGATTAGAACCATTACTATCAGCTAGATTTACAGACTTACCACCCATTAATGTTGCTAGATATGCCAAATATCCTCTAGGTAATGGACAACCTTATCATTTGATGGAATTGATACAAAGTCACCCACAATTATTTGGAGATCATTTGCAAATGCCACCAACACCAGTATTAAGAAGGCTATCAGAAGCGTCGGTACAAAGTACAATCAGTGGGCTAGTTGATAATATACCCCTAATTACAATGAACGCTTTGCAACAAAAATGGTGGGGTTCAAAGAGACTAGATTATGCACTTTATTGCCCTGAGGGTTTAGCTAACTTTCCCACTAACGCACTTCCACATCTATTTCATGCAAGTTATTGGGAAAGCTCCGATGTTATAGCTTTCATACTAAGACAAGTCGGTCATTTCGATTTGGCCCTATACGGTCATTCTGATGATAAGGAATGCTCTATGTTTAACCCTGGTCAAGAAAGAGAGAAATGGATGAGAAAACGAACATCGGTCAAGTTAAAGAATGTAGCTGCTAATCATAGGGCCAATGATGTTATCGTGAAAGAAGGATGTCCGCAAACATTTACGGCTAGATTTATGTATGGGCCGTTAGATATGATAACATTGACTGGTGAAAAAGTCGACGTACACATGATAAAAGATCCCCCGGCGGGTGAATGGATACTCTTATCCACAGTAGTGACTGATAAAACTGGTAGAATCACTTATACACTTTCTGATAAACAAAGTGTTGCATGCGGTATTTATCCAATGCGCGTTGTGGTACGCGGTGACCATACAAGTTGCAATTTCCATCTAGCCGTTGTACCACCACAAACGGAATGTGTCGTGTTCAGTATTGATGGTTCGTTTACGGCCAGCGTATCTGTTACTGGTCGTGATCCAAAAGTAAGGGCAGGAGCCGTTGATGTCGTTCGATTCTGGCAAGACTTGGGATACCTTATTCTTTACATAACTGGACGACCGGATATGCAACAAAGAAAGGTAGTGTCCTGGCTCGCAGAACACAACTTTCCACATGGATTGGTATTTTTTTCGGATGGGTTCTCCACGGATCCGCTGGGACACAAGGCGGCGCATTTGAACAATCTTATAACAGAACATGGAGTAATCCTTCACGCAGCATATGGATCCGGAAAAGATATAAGCGTGTATCACAACTGTGGATTATCGCCGAGACAGATCTATGCTATCGGGCGTATAAGTAAAAAATACAATAATCTGGCGACAGTCTTAAATGATGGATATGCTTCTCATTTGGCCGACATAAAACAGCCCGGAGCAGTCCGTGCCGCGAGAGGCAACGCCCGGCTTTTGGTACCGCGGCGACTCCTAGCGCCGGTAAGTAATTCCGCCGCTATTCGTAGTCGTCGTTGAAATTATTTCAATTGTTACTCCATAAAAATAATATTTTCTTTCAATAATTTTTTTTCAAATCTTATTTTTAAGGGTTACGGAAATGAAACTTACGCACTCATAAACATAAAATTGAAGATTTAATTAATCGACGGAAAATTCTGATATTTTACTAGTATATGATGTTGGTGATTTATTTGGTGGTCTTTATTAAATATAAATTGAAATTTTTTTATATCTCTAATTAGTGATCACGATGTACCTTGATGATGTTTTTTTCTTTCTACGTTGTTTAAAGTATATTGAATGTTTTTAATTATATCTGTTACGAATCTCTAATAGCTTAAGCCAAATCTATCTAGTCTCATATGTAATGTCTGAAACTGGTGTTAAGGCACACTGATACATGTAAGAGTCAGTGTAAATAAAATGTTACTAACTTACTTAGAAATTAGGACGTGCTAAATCTCTTCCCGTACAAGACACTCGTAATTGGTGCAAAGGATTTTTTTCTGTCGAGCTGAAGCTCCCATATGTAACGGCGACACCACTCAGCGTCGTAGTACAGGGTCATGAGCGCGCAATATTTGAATTTTGCACCATAGAGTTTTTAAATTTGACGGTCTTTTTTTCGCCGTTGCGCTTCCGGTCAGCCCTTAACTAAAACTTTGACAACAGATGAATACCGTGCAGGATTTATCAGAGGAGGAGGATGTTTGGAACGAGAAGATCATCTATATTTATTGGCTTCAAGCAACCTAGCCATTTATCGTTTTGGATTCATCGATATCAGACGCATCATGTAATAGCGTTATGAAAAATGACAAAATTATGATTCTGAAATCTGGCATAAATCTAAGTCGGCAGAAAAAGAGTATTCAATAAATCCAAGTTGATGTCAATGCATTTGTGACGACGATTCGAGGCCAATACATGCATACAAAACATTCTCGTTGAATTGAAATTGGAGCGTTAATTAGTAAAATTATGCCTCATTCAAACGACACAATCTAAATTTTAGTAGACCTTGGCCTTATTTTAAAGTTAAAATTGAAGAATGCTATTGACAACTTACTGCAAAAATTATGCTCACCGGGTTATTAATTTGACGTTAATTGATATATCAACGAAAATTAGAAGTTTTACATTAAAATTCTTAACAAAGCGTCGTCGTAGAAAAATGCTGCTTCCAATCTCTTGGGAAATCTATAGATAAATACCTACGAACACGGAAAGGGAGAATCGTGCGATTGTAAACTGTGGCCACCTTTTTAAATATAAATCAAAAACTTCCGAAAATATTCATTAACAATCAACTATAGGAAAGTGAGGAAAAAGTTATAGTTATGAAAGATTTGAATTGAATCTTGACGATCTTTTTAGCCATTTATTTAAAAGACTGGGTGCTATGATTTATACATAGTACAAATTGCGACATAATTCTTGTATGACGATGATTACATAGTTTATTTTTTGCATGTGGTTGGCAAAATGCGTCCACAACATAGCGGCGTTGACACCCGCCTCTACGACGCTGTTAATTTATTGTGTGGTTAAACATAATTATGAGATTTGATTCTATACCTATTGGAAAAATATGTAATAACACTATCTATTTAATGTTCGAGTAGGCGCCTTAAATATATAAATTACTGGATTAGTATCAGTGTAGCTTTATCTAGTAGTGTTATACAACTATACTATTCGTATATAATTTATTTCACGTTAAGCTTAATGTTATTATCTGTGTCTGCTTGTAAGTTGTAAGACGCAACACATGCTATTTAGTATTAATAATCTCTACCCTTCATTCGACATAATTATGGTTTGAGGTTGCCTTCAGTAATTTGTATAGTATTTTTTTATTCATCAACTACTTGATAGTTTTTGAAATGTTTATAATAAAGAGTGGTAATTAATATTAAGTCGTAAAGTTACAATATTATTATGGATATTATATTATGTACCTACTACTTATCTCTTGTTATTTGTTTGTATCTATTGCATAGAGAAATATTTTATTAGAGTTATAAAATTTATTAATTAGATTAAGGTGTTCGGATATTAAACGCTTTCTCCTGGCTGCGGTACTAAATCCTAATTTCTTATTAATGTAATTAGGTAACTTCAAGGTATTTTTTTTTTCATTATTAGGTTTTATAGAGGTATTACTATTATTTTGTTTATGTCATTATTATGTATAAAAAACAACCGTTCTAGCAACAATATGTTTTCGGGGGCTGAAAGTGTTAAATTAAGCCAGGCGTATTTGCAAGAAGTGATACCCACTTGATTTAAAGTTGGGATAAAGTATTAAAATTGATATTCACTTTTTATATATATATGAAAGTACCTCCAGAGGTTTTATGTCGCAAAGAATATATAAAAAACGCAAAGTACTATTTTACCGAATTATTTCATAACAGACTGTATATTTTTAATACATTTCCAGGTTTAGAAAAATATTTTTTCAACCAGCATTATTTATTAAACATATATTATTTCTGATAAAAAACAGTTGTATAACTTTGTTAAATAAAATGATTAATTTCGTACTTTGACACAAGGTTGTAAAAAGTGCAAGTTATATTGAAATTTATGACTAAGAAAACTCTTATTTCATAAAGTTTATTGTTCGTTTTCCGTATTTTACATAATATTATTAAGCATTATGTGAACCTCAGTAATATTGCATATTCTGAAAAGGTTTCTATCTGTTCTTTTAATGATGCAGGTAATATGCATGCATGCAGGTAATTTCGTTAAAATTTAATTTCGTTCAGAACGGATTTAATATAACTATTAGCCCGCAGTCAGTTAATACTAATTAATGTAAATCAATGTTTTAACGTAAGAGTAATTTCAAACTATCTTACATTATATAGGCAGCAATAAAAAGTGACCATAATCACTCTAAAGTTACATTGCTCTCTGTGAGCATAAAATCCTATACTCGGTACTTACATTACCGAATCTTACCTTAATTTTGAATAATATTTTCATAATTATCTAATATATACTCACATGTTTCATAGATCTTGTAATCTTATTTAAAATTTTATTGTAATGTTACATTCATAAAATAATAAAAGTTACCATTTTTACGCGCAGCTATGTAACATAAAATTTATGCTGTGTTTGTGCGTATTATATAAGTATACAGTCCCATAAAAAGTTAAAATATTTTAAAGCATCTATTATTATTTATTTTCCAATATTTGTATGTATTTGTATAACTAAAAATTATAATGTGACTAGGTAATCCTAAATTAATACTGAAAATTTAACTTTTATTGTATTTTGCATTATTCCACTAAAATTTTAAAAGCTTTGCTCGCTTTTATTATAAATGATTTTATAATACTTAGGTAAATATACCTATTATTGTTTAAATACTAAGTATATGAAAGAAATGTCACTATTTGCACATTATTCTCAGCAATAACTATTTTAGTAATCGCAGAGTAAATACACTACATGTTATGTATTTATGGCTACGTAGGTAAAGTATTATTTATTGGACACAATCTTTAGAATAAGTAAGTTACTAAATTATTATGATATTACAATCGTAAACCAGATGTAAAATTATTTTTCTAGTTCTTCTTTATTGGATAATATAATAAAATATTATCAATATGCACATTCCTATTCTATCGATATAATAGATAATTATTTTAAGATAAAATATAAAAGTTCACAAAACAAAAAAAGAAACTCAATTTCCAAATAATTTCCAGAGACAATGCTTGTTATATTTAGAAACGTAAAGTATATATTTTAATAACATGTAACAAACCATTCTATGGATGTATTTAATTGCCATTTAATGTATTTAATTTATAAACAAATGAGAGATAACACAGTATAACTCCTTTTTATAGATGTGGCACTATTTATTCCTCATAGTTTTACTACTTATGCAATCTTTACACAAGACACAAATGTCTATGTCAGGCATGTCCTATGCCTTGCGTTGGCATATAATAATGTGCCGGTTAAAGGTTATGCTATGTTCATCAAAGCGAATTTTGTTTACTTCTAACAGTGGTGTTCTGACGTAAAACGCTAAATTTGGTTCGGGTAATGCGCTCTTACGTGGACTATCTGTGCAATAACGGAAGTTCCTCTCAGTTTATATATACGAATATTAATTATCAGCCTGAAAAATATGAAAATTACTAACACGTGATGATAGTTGAATTCTTAAATTTCTTCGCAGAATCTGCAGGTTTAGAGTATATCTAGCGTCTATAAAGAGTGGAAGGTCCTCACACGTATTCTCAAATGGATTCTTCGTTTTAAGTATGACGATGTTACGAGATCTCTAAGTCTCTTAGTTACTAATATATTTAGTATATGCACCTTCGTTTGGATATCCGCCAGAGAATAACAAATTCAAATCATTCCGATTCCTTTATACGAGTATGTTAGCAACAAAAATATCACCAGTATTCCACCGTATGAAAACAAGGAAATCGTTCACGTATGGACGTTTCCCTGCTATCAGTATTGTTATTTTTGCATTTCAGGGACAGGGCAGCTACCTTCGTTTGCGATGCCAAATAGTAGTAGTGTCTTTTACTATATAGGCGAGCAAAAGCAGCTCCCCCCCTTTCCCCCCTAACCCCTATGATCTAAACGGAATGCGTATTAAGTACCTATATAACAACTTTATAAAATTTAGGACTGTTTATTCTCGAGTTATTTTATTCATAATCATTTCTGTGTAAATTACAGTTAAAAAAACGTTTTTCAAAATCTTAAATTACTTGCATCGTTACTTTTTATGCATTTTAACTTTTTAATTTTATTCTGAAAACCTATGTAATTTAAATGTTCCGAGGGTTGTTAGCAAAGTGGCATGTGGAAATTATGGGAGTTCCTTAATAATATGTTGGTTACACTTCGTATTTGTGTGTAAATGCCAGATTTTTACAAATATGTCGGATGTACTTAGCAGACTATTATTCAGGGTAGATCCGCTCACCTTGTTTCACTTATGTGGCTTCTCGTACGAGGTCAGCCTGTGTATATTTTCATATTATATTTAGAACAAAGCTGTTGAAGTTCATCATACTAATCTAATTACTCAATTAATCTTCCACCTGAAATAAACCAGATATTTTTCTTTAAAAATAAACGTTGCACCGAGTAACACATAACCTTATCGATTTAAAATGAATATATATTCCTACTTGATGTTTTTAATAAGTTCAATAAATGCTTTTAATATAGAAATTGTAAAATATTTCGTTCTCTCAATAATTTTGAAGTTTTATAATAAGTAGGTATCACTTTTATAATTACTTTGAATTGTCGTATTTATAAAAATGAATATAGTCTGTTTTATATATTAGAACATTTCGAAACTTATTCTACTATATGTATCGCAATGAAAGCGCAGATAACATCGCAAATGCACATGGATGTCGATAGTTCAACAGTTTAAATTTTTACATGCGTGTATGTCATTACATATTTATAATTTCGAATTGAAGCATTATTTCTTTGTACTTTTGTTATAACTTACATTATTTCATAAATAAGGTACGTGTCGCAATTACGAGTTGTACGTGTCTGGGTAACAAGATAAAATATAATATCCAATGAATCAATAGCAGAGAAGGGAATTACGTAGCGTATTACCCACTTTATGTCTCAATTAAATAACGTATAGTCTCCACTGGTTGTTATTACGATGATTGGTTTGCTGCTTGAGATGTTACAATACAGTTGTGAGGAAAGGATGCATTGTAGTAGGTATTTTATTAAATTTATTTGCCTTCATAAAATAGATATAATGTGCGACACTGTATTACACTCTTGGCTGCATAATCTATACGTGGCTGCGCTTTCTTTGTGATGTTTTTACTTTTTTATTCCTTGGTAAAGTCCTTAAACTTTTCAGAATGTTTGATGGAAAATTATAACTTCTCGTGTTCCGCCTGTGACTGTTCAAAATGGAATTAAATGTTACACAATCCTGTGTAATCTATTTATTACAGGCATTATAACTGTCGATCTAATTAAGTATTAAATATTGTATCTACTTAGAATTTCTCTGTAGTTACAAGCTATTGTCATACATATATATGAAATTAGCAATTAATTTAAACCTTCCAAAATATGTGCTGTGCTAGCTTCACTTCGTTTTGTATTTAATGTACGTAACTATGTGTGGAAATAAATTATTGTTGTTGGCATACTGTCTTTTACTTTACCACCCCCCGTTCGGTCGTCTAACAAAACTCATTTTTTACAAATAATATCTAATTATTGGCAAGATATTTCACCCTTATTTCATCTAAGAATCGCTGCGGATATCTGGAACATCACTCATCTATATCGATCGAGTAAAAACATTAGATCCGTACCTACAGATCCAGACTGATCCGTATTCATATCCACATTTTATGATCCAGCAAACTACTCATTATAACAGGAATATATATGATATAAGTAGTAGTATTTTAAATCACTGGTACATGTTAAAAATGAAACACTCAATTTTCGATGCACATTTATTTTTTATGACTCCTCTAGATGAGGTGAAATGGCTTAGAGAAATAATTGTTAAACTATTCACTAGACAACACTACACAATAAGATTAAATACTAAAGTGGTATACATATATTTATTACAGGAAATGTATCAAATAAATTAAACGTAATGAACAATAATGTGGCAATGGGCAGGCGTCATCGTTCGTAAGACAACCGATAGGGTAGAAGAGTCCTCGAATGGAGACCACGTCTGGGCAAAAGGAGTACAGGCCGCACCCCGACCAGGTGGACTGATGACCTGAAAAGACGGCGGGCTACCGCTTGATTCAGATGGCGCAGGACCGGTCGGTGTGGCGCAGATTAGAGGAGGCCTATGTGCAGCAGTGGACTTTTAAGGGCTAATGGATGAATGAAACAATAATGACCAATATTTACGATTTCTGATCACAGTAAATTGTTTTAATACTGAAATTAAGCAATTCTTGAAGTTTAATAGTTCTAATATAATTAAAAAAAAATGAATTAGATTCCTATGTAACATTTTATAAAATTAAACTTAGTACATTCCCTGTAATATATACAAAACGACAAACATATATTATGAAGATACCTACAAATTAAAAAAATATATCTTTATACAAGAACCAAATGATAACAGTAATGTTATATTGTAGTAGAGGAACCTATCACAAAACATTATATGTACAATCACTGAAATATTAAGTGTAAAAATTAAAAAGTGGGTAATTAGTAAGTACTATTTAACCATTTCACTACTTTTACAATAGTGTTAGTATCAAAGACGACATGTCATTTTGACATTATAGCATTTTTGCCACTGGTACTTATTCAAGCGAATCTTTTAATAACTTATACTTTCTTTGCCATAATTAAAGTTATGTGCAATATAAATAATTAATTAAAACTTTTATTTTTATAACCTATTGTTACTTGTTACAAAAATAAGGCAAATGATTGACTATGTTTTTTTTTTACATAATAAGGCATTTGTTATCTGTATATTTAAATGAAATATTTTTATGTATATTATAGATACATATATTCTATGATACACATATAGAGGGGTAGTGATTTCACGTGATGATTATAGTATAAATTTAAATATCGAATATCACATATAATAAAAATTTAGCTTCTGAATTGCAATTAGTATCTACGAAATTAATTAAACTTTATATTACTGAATAATTTAAAACTTAATAATTTAATTGCCAAATGACAAAGAATATAAAGGAATGATTGTTGTAATAACATAATTTACCATAGTATTGTGCCATATTTTGGTACATATAATTATAAATTACATCTAAGAAAATAAGAGATATCATTAGATAGTACCAACTAAGAAGGTAATAATTTGAAAATTGAAAATAATAGATTAAATGTAAAAACATATTAAAACTTAATTTAACTACTAATTCGATGTACAAACTAAAAGTAATTATTATAATACACTGTGCCCAAAGTCCGTGATGGTAAGTACTTCCAAAGCGGCAAATGACAGAAAAAACAAACAATATAACCGCTTGGCCACTGTTTCGCCTTCGGGTAATGGACGTGTGAATAGCGCGATTCACAATTTCTACATTAACTTTCCAAAAGGTAAGTCCTTAGAAAATGTACCTTAGAAATGTACCAAACATTTAAACAAAATATTCAATTTTTGTTATTTTAATGCATATGTAATTTAATAAATCAATCACTTCATTCGTAAATAGTAAATAACAAAATGCTGATAGAAATAAAATCGATATAGTTTGCTATACAACCCTAGTTCTTGATAAATAATTTGACAATAATTTCTATAATTCAACTCATTCGTCTGTATTATTAAGTAGAACTTTTAAGTTTATTTGTTTAAATAAAAAAATGTTTTGATAAATCTTTTTAATGTCATCTTTCATCTTCAAATACTAAAATTAACAATGAATAAAATATAATATGTTAGACTGAAATTATCACGGAGTTGATACATAATATTATGTTACGGACGGGTACTTATTATATGCGGTTTTTTAATTTATTTTTACCGATATTTCGACCCATTTACATGGATCGTGGTCACGGCGAAACTGCGGTGGTTCCCTACCACCGATGATAAGCACTAGTGCTGCGGTGGAATTAACTATCTACCCTACGTCTAGTTCATTTTTCTTTTTTAGGTTCTATATCACGACACACTACACTAAATGTATC
>DWTU01000174.1:0-21143 GCA_018251515.1 Cecropterus confusis | reverse complement strand
GGGACCCTATATAGGAAAGCACCTTCTACATTATGTCTGTTTGCAGTAACCTGGGCAACGTCTACAAGGAGAGGGGTCAGCTGCAAGAAGCGTTGGAGAACTACCGTCACGCCGTTCGCCTAAAGCCCGACTTCATTGATGGCTACATCAACTTGGCAGCGGCGCTCGTCGCCGCCGGTGACATGGAACAAGCCGTGCAGGCGTACGTCACGGCCCTACAGTATAACCCTGTAAGTACATGTTTGTTATATTTTAAAATAATGAGAGATGAGGTTCAGAGGGTATGCCTCGTTGACTTGTATTTGTTGATTGATTCAGAATTTAAACTGTTAATTTTTTTGCCCAGTATGTTGCTCTCCTTTCCAACATAATATGAGTCAGTTGCATTACCACTATGGTTTTATTTGAAACATTATTATTATAAAACTTTGTCTTTTTATCTGAAGCAGTCAGTGTTAAACCACTTTTCACACTAAATACTCATAAAGCTCAGAGTATTAAAGGTTTTTTGATTTGATAACATGCTGAGATTATCTAAGCATTTACTTAAAATATATCTTCTTAAATCAAAATAATTATATTAATCATGTAGATCCAAAGAATTAAAGCAAGTATTCATGTCTTATCAGTGTTAACCATTACGTGTTTATTGCTGTTCCATGGCAAATAAACAGATCCTTTTAATGAATTCAACAGTTGTTACCGTATGACATAATAAACATGATATTTGGACTTTATTTAAATGAAAAATAAAATTTAGGCTTCATGTTTATATTATTGGGTAATTTCTAAGTTATTATTCAGGCTCAAATGTTATTTTTACTTTATATAGTGCAAATGACAAATTATTCTAGAATTTTAGCTTCACATAATGTCAGAAGAAAGGTAGACGTAGGGTTACTTTTCACTTTTCAGCACTTTTCGTTAGTCGTTAGGACAGTCAAAAGCCGGTGATATATGATCATAATATTGTGACAGGTCATATGTGAATGAGTGTCGAAAAAAATCACAATTTCTTGAACAATAGGTGGATTCTACTAAATAGATAAACAGGCGGAAGACAACAACGAAATAAAAAAGTGTTTATCTTTGTTACTTTAATTCAGTTTTAGCATATATCAGTGGAAAATTTGCTATAAAAATAGGCGACAAGCGTTGTGTGGAAATACACATTGTTGACAAGGAAAAATACAAGCGAACGGCGCTGTGTTTATGCACGGGCCTTCATTTGTTATTCATTTGTCGACGCTATCCAATACAAACGGTGTTGGACGGAAAAATTGCGTTGAATTCGTTTATACTTCGTGTCGTACGCGCTGTTATCTGTTATTAAACAATTTTCTATAACATTACAGCGAAGTTGTGTATTTTAATAATAAAGCCATGTATACAATTGAGAAATCAAAAACATAATTTAAGTATATACCGTTAGATTTTCGCACGTGGATACTCATTCTGCTTCGGATATTAGATAAAAGCTGATTTTAAACTGCTCAAAGTTAATTGTCTGAGAATTATTTCAAAGCTTGGCAGTCCTTCAAATCTATCGTTTCCTTTATATTATTTGAAAAATCTGATTTGAATTTTGAAGAATCTTTACCATTATCATGACGTAACATAAATTAAAAAGTACTAAACATTCATAGAATCCTACACATATAATTATAGGTTTCCATTTCGATAATAATGTTTAGCATTATTTGTGAGTCGACTTTGAAATGAAACAATTAAATCATGTTGACAACATTTGACTATGTATGTGACTCAGGTTAGAGTTAACAGACATAATCCTATAAATATTTTATTGTAATCTGTCACATTATCTCTTATCAACTCTGTCAATATTTTAGTATAAAGATTTTTCGTAATAAAGCGTTCTGAACCCATTGTTTTCTAGAATAACATATGTCTGATTTAATAATACTATTACATTTTCAGAGAATTTCCCAAATTATATTCACAGCTATTAGTCGGTTTGGTATTTATAGCAAACTAAATTTTCCTTAATGGAAAGAAAATGTTTTTTAGGTTTTCAAAGTTTATTGAGTTTTGTTCTAAGGATTTTTACATTGTATTTCAACGAAGAATCACGCAACATTATTTACTTTTTTGTTTTTATGTGTTCATAAATTATTTATGGATGACCAAAGAGTGGAGTTTAGATTTATTGGTCAGCCCCAAAATATTATTCTACTACAGGAAAACGTATATTGACGGTCCATTTATTTGAAATTAAAATCTTTAAAGTATTTAGAGTTGTTGTAGCGAGCGTATTTGTTGCTCTTTATTAATTCAAACTAGCACTAATCATCGGTTTCACCCGCGCTTAAAAAGTGAATACGATTGAGAATTAAGGATCGAGCCCTACGTTAAAAGGGATTCTGAGATCTAAAAATAAGCCGAAAGCCTTCATAAATGGTCTTGTTATTTTTTAATTCTATCGTCCCCCTCTAAAAGGTCACCGTCGGATTGATATAGTAGTATGACTAGAATTTGCTTAACAAATATTATCAAAAAAGACAATACCTAGCACGTTTAGCGTTTGTGTACACAAGATAATTTAAGAGTAATATAAATCGTCGATTAATATAATCGACTCGTTTATTGTGTAAATCAGTTTCAAAAATGGCATCTATTTGGAAGTCATCAACTTATTTATTTGCGAGTTGCAAACATTATAATATATTGTATGGCTGGCAGTTTAAGAACAGGCGACCCGACGCGATAATATTTTAATCGATTTCTCTGTCTCGGCGCCTTTATTTTATCTCTCCCTTTCATACCTAACTTTCAGCCTCCCCTTTTAGTTTTTATAAGCGAGGGTTGGGCGACGAAAACGCTTGTCTGATTTTAATACACGAGGGACGTGAGAAAATATTAAATACTGCAAATTTCTTGTACGATTAGTATTGTTGATCTAAGTTTTAATATTTCAATGTATGTACAATTACCCAATAATAAACATTGATACGTACGTACTTATGTTTATTTAATAGAGACTTAAAGATTATAATTAAGTCGCCAATAGATAAATCTTTTGAGACATTTACACGTGGTTAGCTGTTTTATCTGTATCAGTGTATTCCGAACTATTTACCGCTTAACTACACAAATACTACATACATACAAACAAATATAACTAATAGTGTGTAGTGTTGTGTTATGTTTCTTTGTTCATTTCAATTTACAGCACGCAAGTATTAACACTATAGAATCTTTCCACGCGATACCGTCAGTAGGCGAGTTTGTTTGCAGATATGGTTGTTTTATAATCTCGAAGGTCGCCTACAATTAATTTCCTCGTTCGACAGTTGTCTATTGTAAAACGCTGACAACAAATTACAGTAAAAAATGTCCACAGATGTCCGATTGCATTTTGTAATTTGTTTTTTGCGAATTTGATTATATAACGTTATTTTCCGAATTTTATTATAAATACTAAAATAGCAAACGCAGCATAAAGTCGACCTTAAGTTATGTATAATTTTACAGTCAAATTCTTTCTCACCTTATGCGAAAGGGGGGGCGGACGGGGGCACGAGGGAGGTGTCTGGAATACATAGACTCTGCAATTTGTCGATATTAAAACAAGAAAGGTGCTTCTATTTAAAAAAAATCTCTCCTAAACAAAGGGGCTGGACGCTATGCCGCTCATAATAGGCTCAAGCTCAATAAGCGTTTGCATATTTGTATACTTTGTATTTATTACTCAAAGCTATCAGTCCGCTCAGCGCAGTAACAAAAGTATGTTTCATAAAAAGCCGAGGGTCACAACTAGTGACATGTTACGAAACACCGTGCTTCGCTGGTGAGCTAGAATATAATTAATTGAAGGCGCCAGTTCCCTGTACAAAGGTTGCATGTAGTTACTCTTGGCTTACGTAATGCCGCACAGTGATTAAAGAACCTTGAACTTGTCGCGTTTAATTGCCTACTGTTACTGAATTTAGATGGTAAATATGCATATCTATTGTGGTATATGACAATTTTAATGAATTGAATTTGTATAGAAGAGTTCATCATCTTTTGCAATTTTTACCCTTTATAGCATTCCGTCTCCACTCATTGTTGGAGACTCATACCCAAGAGATGGGTAGCAATGTCTCTTTGCGAAGTCATTCATTTGGTGAGCTGCGTGGTCTTATGGTCACCAAACGCTTCTGACACGTAGAGATTCGTTTCCGAAGAATTGCTAAATGTCTGTTCTCCGCCATGGATTTTGTGTTCATTGCACGATACAGAGAATCCTAGCGTGGAGACTGGGCTATCCCGAGTATAGAAAGCATCATTGTTTGTATTAACTACAAGTGAATGGTTAATATTTACTTTCAAATGTATCTCATGACTCATATCATGTTTACATCGTGCGTAGATAATAGAAAGTACGGATTTCCTGAAATTTAATAAAATAGTAACTAATTACGATATTGGCTAACTAGTAGGAATTGTGGCGTGACCCCTTGATGAACGAATCTAATGTAGTAGCTTTTGTGACGGTTTTAATGGATACGAATAGAGCCTTCTAGTAAATAGTTTATTGTTACAGGAGGTATTATAAGCAAGGGCAAAAAAACCCAGGAGATAGGTAGTCCTGCGTCGTCCTGATCCGTCCCGTCGTCTGTCCATGTGTACCAGCCACTAACTGCAGTCACCAATAAATGCCTATCGGCCAACCGCCGTGGTAGTTAGCATATACCGTTATTAGGAGAGGCCTATGACCAGCAAGGAACCTAAAAAGGCCAATGAATGGATGGATAGCATGGGTTTTGCTACTAAAAAAATGTTTAGTTATTTCTGTATTTTGACTCTTAAATTATGTCTCATAACAAACAAAAATTATATTGTTTCAGGATCTTTACTGCGTTAGGAGCGACTTGGGCAATTTGCTCAAGGCCCTCGGACGTTTGGACGAGGCGAAGGTAAATACAATCTTGTGTTCCTCGCTTTCTGGTTTGCTCTGAAGTTAACAGGATTCTATTGAGATTTTCTTTTGTGCTGAAACGAATTAGTGTACTCTATGTTTCACCGGCGTAAATTGCAATTGCGTTAATATATTGTGAGGATAGCACAATGCGTAACTTCTCATTTCGTAATGGTTTTAACGATATTTCTATCACTGTCCATAGCGTATATAGAACTAGTATCAGATCAATGAACACAATAAGTATTTGTTCAAACCATTATGACAATTATGCGAACGAGTTGGAAAACAAATTGTGATATTGAAGGTGTGATATTGACTCGTTGTCCAATTTGTTTCACATCTTTAATAATATAATTGGTCGCAGAATATCGTGGCGGCGTGTTAATATAATATTACCATGATATTTTGTGACTTGCGTACGCGTAATATCTATGATTTTTCTTATAATTTTCCACACATTGTTGATAAGTTCTTCCAATTTAATTGTTACATATGCTTTTGTTATCTAAGTCTTTTGAAGTCCGGTTGCTTTTCTGTGTACAAACAGTCTGTGGAAGATTAATGTGTAAATAAAGAGTACCCTAAAATAAATGGTAGTATACATTTTTTTTTATATTTGACCATATCCTGTTTCCTTCAATCTTTGAATAGTTTTTAATTCTTGTGCTTGTAGTGACTTCTCTTACTGTACATTGCAATGGAGGATCAGAGAAGACAGTAGCATTAATTTCATTAGTGGTATGACGTAGCGTTCTGTTTATTTGTACAATATGATTTTGTCATCCACATCTTGCCTGTCGTACACTCTGCTCGAAGATAGCGCGAGCTGACGATCCTCTCAAATCATATACCTTGATTTGCAATAAAATACAAGTAAGACGACAATCGGCTCACATAGTTTGACTCAAAATCAACTAATTCTATTATATTTTCACAAGGTGTTGTCTGGTAAGACAGTAGGTGTGACTGGTGCTGTTGTAGCTGGGTTACGGTTGGTACTTCACTCGCTATCCCGCCACGATGACGACGTACTATGCTGTTCAGGTAAAGTGTAAAAGGTTTGCAGAAAACGTTATGAACAGGTTTACGGACACACTCGGGCTCTTGACATATCATTGTCGTGATCATCCCTCCATCGGTTAGGAAGTGGAAGCGGTTCATGCAATGCATCACTGATACTATATCGTGGTCCTCTAGAGATTGCCTTGCATCCTATAAGGTATTGTCGTTTGCATTTCCTACTGATGTTTCTGGCTTTCGGCGTAGTTTCGTGTCGTAGGGTGCTGTTGGCGTAACTTTTTTAATGAACGATTGATGTTCGGTATTTTGTTTTTATTGTGTCGAGATAACCCAGCATCAATCGGCGCTCTGGTGTAACTTCATCCTTTGGCGTAATGAACATCTCAAAATTTCATCAATGTAAAATTACATCTTAAGCCAAATATTAATTCATGGTTTTTCCGTGTGTGTAGGCATGTTACTTGAAGGCCATTGAAACGAGGCCAGACTTTGCAGTGGCATGGAGTAACTTGGGATGCGTTTTTAACGCACAGAGTGAAATCTGGTTGGCCATCCATCATTTTGAGAAGGCCGTGGCATTGGATCCTAATTTCTTGGACGCTTACATCAATTTGGGAAATGTCCTGAAAGAAGCCAGAATTTTTGACCGGTAAGAAATATTAACATGAATTAATTTGTTACATTTCATAATGTAAGCCATATTTCTAATGGTTTTTCATGTTCTCAACAGGGCCGTGGCAGCGTATCTTCGCGCATTGAACTTGTCACCGAATAATGCAGTTGTTCACGGCAACTTGGCTTGCGTCTATTACGAACAGGGATTGATCGATTTAGCTATTGACACTTATAGGCGGGCGATTGAGCTTCAGCCCAACTTCCCAGACGCATACTGTAACTTGGCTAATGCTTTGAAGGAGAAGGGCCAGGTAGCAGATGCGGAAGAGTGTTACAACACAGCCTTACGCCTGTGTCCGTCACACGCGGACTCTTTAAACAATTTGGCTAATATTAAACGGGAACAAGGATACATCGAAGAAGCGACCCGTCTATATCTGAAAGCACTGGAAGTGTTCCCAGAATTTGCAGCAGCTCATAGTAACTTGGCCTCCGTTTTGCAACAACAGGGTAAGCTGAATGAAGCTCTCATGCATTACAAGGAGGCTATTCGCATTCAGCCGACGTTTGCGGACGCTTACAGCAATATGGGCAATACGCTCAAGGAAATGCAAGACGTTGCAGGCGCACTACAGTGCTACACAAGGGCTATTCAAATCAATCCCGCATTCGCCGACGCACACAGCAACCTCGCCAGTATTCACAAAGATTCCGGTAACATTCCGGAAGCTATCCAGTCGTATAGGACAGCACTTAAGCTGAAACCAGATTTCCCAGACGCGTATTGCAACTTGGCTCATTGTTTGCAAATTGTTTGTGACTGGACCGACTATGAAGCGCGCATGAAAAAGTTAGTCAGCATTGTGGCTGAACAGTTGGAAAAGAACCGATTGCCATCGGTCCACCCTCATCATTCTATGCTGTATCCATTGACACATGATTTTAGAAAGGCTATTGCAGCGCGACATGCTAATTTGTGTCTTGAAAAAGTCCAAGTGCTTCATAAGAATCCATACAAGTTTATCCGTGAACTGCCAGGACGATTGCGAATCGGATACGTTAGCAGTGACTTTGGTAATCATCCCACTTCCCATTTGATGCAGTCTGTTCCTGGTCTTCACGATCGGTCCAAAGTGGAGATCTACTGCTACGCTCTAAGCCCAGATGATGGCACTACGTTCCGTTCCAAGATAGCTAGAGAAGCCGAACACTTCGTCGATCTATCGCAAGTTCCATGCAATGGAAAGGCCGCGGATAAAATTAACGCAGACGGTATTCACATCCTTGTTAACATGAATGGTTATACGAAGGGTGCACGTAATGAAATATTTGCACTGAGGCCGGCGCCGGTTCAAGTTATGTGGTTAGGGTACCCAGGAACTAGTGGCGCGAGCTACATGGATTATTTAGTCACTGATGCAGTGACGTCGCCCTTGGAATTGGCCAGCCAGTACAGTGAGAAACTGGCTTACATGCCTCATACATACTTTGTTGGGGACCACAAGCAAATGTTCCCGCATTTGCAAGAACGATTGATCCTTAGCGATAAGGTGAAATCCCACAACAACCTTGGCAGTGTTGCGGATAATGTAGCGGTCATTAATGCAACGGACTTGTCGCCGCTCGTTGAAAATACGGACATCAAGGAGATAAAAGAAATCGTACGAGCTGCCAGACCTGTTGAGATCTCGCTGAAGGTTGCCGAATTGCCTACTACTACGCCCATCGAGACTATGATAGCTTCGGGACAAGTTCAGGTAAATATTACTAAATATTTTTATCACTGCATTACAGTACAAAAAGCAAGTTTTCAATAAATTTATTCAAATTAAAACCATCAAAACCTTTCCAACATACATATGTATGAAGATTGTTTTACCATTGTCACATGTTTACTTAAATTTGTATGACATAGTGTTGAAAAGATTGTTAATATTAAGATTTAACTGATTTTGATTGAATACAAAATTATTTCATACCAATATTAACATGTAATTTTACTTTGTTTACTTACAGACATCAGTAAACGGAGTGATTCTCCAGAACGGATTGGCGACTACACAAACTAACAACAAGGCAGCGACCGGGGAGGAGGTACCCCAATCTATAGTCATCACGACCAGACAACAGTACGGTTTGCCGGACGACGCGGTTGTATACTGCAACTTCAACCAGCTGTATAAGATAGATCCGTTGACATTACACATGTGGGTGTACATCCTGAAGCATGTGCCGAACAGTGTTCTCTGGCTGCTGAGGTTCCCGGCCGTGGGTGAACCCAATTTGCAAGCGACTGCACAACAGTTAGGTGAGTAAAAATGTTGTAAAAATTTATATGAATTTTCTTAACTTAAAGCGCTGAGATTTAATTTCTTCAATATTTTAATTAAAAATCGCGTATATGAAAATCTGTTACTCAATAAAATGGATCAGTTCCGCGATTATATAAGAAATAACCAATATAAAAGCTGTGATAGTCTAATGGTTGAAATTCAACTTCCCAATCTCGGGTCTGAGGTTCGAATTCCAGACATGCACCTTTGAACATCATGACGAAACCTACACGCTACGAAAGTGTTAATTTGGAAAATAAAGTTTTTTAAGGTGTGTGAAGTTTAGCTCACTATGAGAGGAGTCCCATGCCATACATTTTCATTTGTATTTAGATTCAATTGTCCTCTTAAGATTAATCAAATGTCTCTCTTAAGATTATCAATAGCTGACGCGTTATCATGTCGCAAACGATATACCAATTTAAGCTATATTGAGCAAGGTCAGTCAAATTGGCTATCAGTAGCTATTTTAAGACAAATGAAATTATCATTATCTAAATTCGTCATTTTGGCAGATGACAACATGCTTACATATATGGATAGGCTGTCATTAGTTGATGTCTGGGAATCGCGTGGATCTTTTCATGTACATCTTCACGACAGAGTATTATGGTGTCTACCTATACAAGAAGTTGTAAGTAGGGTCCGGATAGCAGCAAAATTCAATTATTGTTCCCCCTTGAAATGTACATAACTTTTGAAATCTGCAATTTGATGACCAAAAAAGGTCTCCAAAATATTTTGCCCCTCTCTAAATGTGTTCTACGCCCTGCTTGATGAAAATATTTTTCAAGTATATTAGACAATATTATGCAGTCCGAAGTTAGACTTGTCCGTCTGTTGCCGACCGCTGCTCTATAGTCTGACAACATAAGTGAGTGACAATACACAACCTGACACAGCCTTACAAAACGATTATCGGATTACCGTGAGTCTACCTCTGTATTTAGTTATGTTTCATTTCCCTTCAGGTCTCCCCCACGGCCGCATAATATTCTCGAACGTGGCTGCAAAAGAAGAGCACGTGCGTCGTGGACAGCTTGCGGACGTGTGCCTCGACACGCCGCTGTGTAATGGGCACACTACCAGCATGGATATCCTGTGGACCGGCACGCCCGTTGTCACGCTTCCCGGCGAAACGTTGGCTTCCAGGTGAGAAATGATGCCTTGACATGAGCTGCCTTAAAAGTGCTACATGACTGTAGTACCTGGTACTTTAAATAATTTTAGTACGTACTTTTTATGTTTTGAAAGAACATAATATATATAATAAAAGTACAGTGTACCTGATATTTTAACTGATTTTAGTATACACTTATTTATGTTGTGAAAGAACTGTTCTTCCAAATGTTTATTTTCTTTAAGAACATAACAAACATTTAATAAACAGTAAAAGTACTAACTAATGAAAACTTTGACAAGAGTTTTCATAAAATTCCGAATTTATTAGTAACATTCATTTACTTTAAATGACATTCAAATAAATACATTCAAAATAGAAATAAAAACATTTCATACAAACTTTATAACTACAATTTTTTTTATAGAGTGGCCGCTTCCCAATTGAATACACTTGGCTGTCCTGAGTTGATTGCAAGGACGAGACAGGAGTATCAAGATATAGCTGTAAGATTAGGAACTGATAGAGAATAGTAAGTACACACTAGGTAGTCCTAAATAATAATATATCTTTTGGTATTCAATTATGCTAGTTTGTATAAAAAAAATGCACTGCAGTTCTGAGCTTGAAAGTTATGTTAAAATTAACTTTATTTTAATTTATCCTCTTTAAAATAAATTTAACAATGATACATAGCTTTGTCTTCTTCAGATTATTGATTTTGTTCAGTCAATTCTATTTGTAATTAAAATATGTTGTATTTGTTCAGCCTCAAAGCCATTCGTGCAAAAGTGTGGACGGCTCGTTCGGAGAGTCCCCTGTTCGACTGCAAGGCGTACGCGACCGGCCTCGAGATGCTGTACAACAAGATGTGGTCTCGATACATGCGAGGCGATCGCCCCGACCATATACAGGCGATCGACAAATAGATGTTGCGGGCCGTTGCGCCCGAACACAAAAGGAAAAAGAGACGGTGCTAGTGGTTGAACACGAGTGGTGACCGACTGTGAAGTTACTGTAGACTTGTGTAAACTGTGCGGCGTGTGTTGCCAAGTATTTAAAATTTTCTCCCTAATACAATTTAAAAAGCCCGTAATTTCAACTGAAACCCCCCAAATTCGATTCAATATTAGACATAATAAAAAGGGCCTTATCCCTTGGGTAAAAAAATTGTTTCGTGTTTCCACAAAATCTTCTTAAATGACAAATAAATCTCTAAATTTAGAGAAAGGAGAAACCCCCCCCGAGTTGGCAACACTTAGTGCGGTAAAGTGTGGTGTGTCCAGTGCTCGCTCTAAGCGACGTCCAGTGATAAAATTCTTCGGGAATTCGAAATACGATTCAAGTGCGCGAGATGTGTTACGCGGAACCTATTCAGTGTTAGTTTATATTTTACTTTTACAGTAATCCAGTGGCTAGTTATGACCTTCATGTGTCAACTATTTTCATGTAATCGCTATAACAGCTATTGTTTTCTAGTCAATATGTTGAGAGATTTCACAACTCGCTTCCCATGATTTTGCCTATGCTTGTGTGGCAATGTATTTTTTAAGCAATATTAGGTACAAATATAGCAATGTGGCATTTGTCATGAAAACGTCAGTGAATGCAATAATTAGCTGTTACTTATACACTATAATGTGACTCCTAATTTTTGATGTTAGACAATTTTCTTATTAGTAGATTGTTGTTGTTACCTGTAATAAAATGTTAAACACTGCATATTGTTGATGCTTGTCTTATTTGTCCGAATTTAAGAATTATTTAAGTACATCTTCATACAACATTGGTGATTTTACATTAATCTGCTTATGAAGTTTCAAAATAATTAATGTTAGCAAGTAATGCTATTTGATCAGTGTGATTATATAAGAATTGAAACTAAAAGAAAAGATAGTTGTGCAGCTAAATAGAAGTTTAGTTTTGCGAAACCCAAATAATGTTTACTAGTAATGTTACTGTTGAGAAATAGGCTGTGGATTAGAAATATTTATGTTTTCCTGTAATCTGATGTCACTATATATTCATAACTAAATATCAGTAGAAATTAACTTGAGGCTAAATATTGTATACTGCTACTGAACTTAGAATCAGATACCATATATTAGTATAAATTGTTACGCAATATGAGTAGAAATTATTATTATATGTATACCTGTACATAATATATTAATAAACGGGTTGTAGATGGCAAATGTCTAAATTATTAATATGCCACTTGCCCACAAATAGGTGTTGAAATATTGTGACCTAATACAGAAAATGTGTGATAAATTGACCAGGAATATAAATTCATGATGTAATAAGCATGATAAACAAAGGTTCTTGGTATTTTTGTTAAATACAAAGAGGAAAAGATGAGTGAAAAAATAAAAGCTTGTGTAAGATGTGAACATTTTGTGAACACAAAATTGTTATTAAATATTGTATGGTAGGAATCAGAGCTAAGTTTAGCTTTGATTCTTACCATTAATGATATTTATAAGTTATTATAAAGGCTCACATATTAATTGATTGATTCCTACACATAAGAGTGAAAAATATGGACTTCTAATGTACATTTCGACTTGACTAAGAATGTTCGTCAAATCACTTCCGTGTAGGCTATGTCCTACTTGGCTACCAATATTAAGAAGGATAGACTGATTGTTATCACATGTTTGCAACTAAAGCATGATTTAGTGACAAGTATGACAAGTGACTATTTAGTGACCATTTGTTCAGTCACTATATAGGCGAACATTGCGTGTATGAATTGTTTTGGAGTAAGGGTGAATTTTATGCGAGACTGACTCTTAGGTGTGTGACATTCTACTGCGTTAATAATATTATGAAACCATAAAGTAATACCTGTTTAAAATAGTGTATGTTGGTAAATTGTTAATGTGCATATAGTCGTAACTTGATTATTTGCTATTTTTGATTATTTGCATACACATACTTTTCTTGTATTTAGAGTACTTGAGATAATTGTTACCTTAACTTATAAAATCTGCCACTATGTTGTAGTTTTACAATTTTTAACTATATGTCGCAGTGTAGCTTACTTAGATTTTCTATATAGAGTCTAGCCTTTTTACTAAATGACGCCTGGAACGATATTCAGCCGTAACGTCATACTATAGTGCGCGGAATATAGGCTACATTGCATGAAGTATAAAGGCTAAGCAATTAAGAATATCATTCGGGAAGTTGGCTGAACGGCGCCATTTAGTATGGAGGCTAGGCTAAAAAATGAACGGCTAATTAAGTTGGTTGCGTCATATTCATTGTCTCATATTTTTTGCCATCATACAGGTGGTGGTTATATGGGATTTAAGTAAAGACAATAGCAAATATTCTAAAATAAGTAATTTTATGAACGATTTATAGCCTCCGTCAATTGTGACATGGAATATTTGTAATGTTTAACGTGTACAAGAATGGTTGCGAAGAGGAGGGTATCTGCTAGTTCTTGTGGTCATCACATTGCTATTGACAATAAATTGTTAGTTATTATGTTATTGTGTATTGTTAGTTAATTACGAACAGAAATATTAACCAAATAACGAAATAAATTATTGTCAATAATGGATATGATTTTTAACATTGTCAATATTATTGTCAATAGTACTTGGATGTAGGAAATCTATGCTTAGTGCACTAGAATTTATTGAACAAAAAAAAATAAGATTATCCTTACCATTGTAATGTCATTTTGATTTTTTACTGGAACAATTAATTATTTATATTGTGCTCTCACCGTTAACTTGATGACTTTGAAAATATCACTAGTTTAAGCTACATTGTTGGTGAGTTAACCAATTTATTTAAACTAGGATTTCTCTATACGGCTTCGATCATTGTAAATATTTTTAAGCTTAGAGGGTAACTACAATAAAGATATGCAAAAACGTGAATGTAGTTTTGCTAATATCTGATACATTATACTCCAAATTAATGATGAACATCAACCTTATGCTCACTAGTGTATCTTAAGAAATGATTATATTTATTTAACAAAAATATTGACTTGTTTGATTACAATTTATTGTTATTTTTAATATTATTATTTGTTTTTTCTAGATATATGTAGGTTCTGTTCATATTTATGGGACAAAAATAAATAGCGCTGAGCAGAACTATAAACTATTTAAGAGGTGAATATATTAAAAGAATTCTAAAAAAAAGTCCAAAATTATTATATTTTCAATACAATGAAAGTGAAAAATAATGCAAACATTTTAACTGAAACGCTAATCAGAGCGAATGAAGTCATTCCTCGGCGTAAAGGTTTTCTATGCAATATAATGCCAGCGGGCACCATCACAACTACGAGCGCTTTAGTGCCTAATCCAAATTAATTTAAAACGATGTATTTGCGTTGAAATAAAAGTTATTCGTAAAATAATGTTATTTTTGGAAATAATAGACGTACCCACATTACAGAAGGGGATTTGAAAATAATGAAATACCTTACAAAGTGGTTGTTATTGACGTGGTAATTTATTTTACGTAAATCGTGAGCACCCAAACTTACATTTATATGGGTAGTCTGTTGTGGCTCTATTCCGAAGAAACCACTATCACACCCTTCTTTGCCTTATAGTAGCAGTTTTCAGTACTGCTGTGTTCTGGCTTGAATTAAGGGCATGTTTACATGTGATCTTAAGAAATATTGCTAACAAGCTGAGCCCCGCGGTCATTCGCGTTGTAAATTGACATATTTACATATAGCTGAAATTTTGGTTTCAGCGAGGACTGATAACAACTAACATTAGTGGCAGTGACGGTGGCTGCGTGCGCGTAGAGCGTGCGCGGTTTCTTAGGTTTTAATTTTTTTTGTGCGGATCCCTAATCAAATTTTCTAAAATAGAAGTAGCCTAAGTTACGTCTTATAACATCAGCTATCCAACACTGAAAGTTCCGTTAAAATCGGTCCAGCGGTTTCAGAGGTTACCCAGAATTGGTGTTTTGTTATCAGTATCGTATATACGGCCTCATGCATATGACAAAAAGCTGTTATTTTCATGTTACAAACAGACACTTCAATTTTATTTATAGCTCAATAACAAGTTGAGCCCCGCGGATATACCCGCATTTAAAAAATGTAACTTGACATTAGCGGCCGTGACGGTAGTTGTGTGCGAGTAGAGCGCGCGCGGTTTTAATTTTTTGTGCGGAAATATAATTACAATTTCTAAAATAGAAGTAGCCTAAGTTACGCATTATGATATCAGCTATCCAACAGTGAAAGTTCCGTCAAAATCGGTCCAGCCATTTCAGAGATTACCCAGACAACAAACAGACATTTTTTTTTGTAATTGATATTTTGTTATCAGTGTCATATAAACATCCATATTATGCATTTGGTAAAAAGCTGTTATATTGATATTACAGACTCAATTTTATTTATATGTATAGATTAGCATACTTTTTGAGGACTTGATGGCTACTGCTTAAGAATTTGACACATATGATAGGATTTTGTGATGGAAAATATTCGTTTGTTCCCGCCAAAAAGTGGAGTATATGGATAAAGATATATTTTGGCGGAAATAATAGGCCAACACTACTTTTTTTCAGGTTGTGGATGTCATGGACACATAAAAACGATTACACACACCCAGACCCAGATTTAAAGTATATATAGATTTTTCAGGTATCTATTTGGCTGGGGATCGAACCCGGAATCCTCTACGTGAGACTGGTATGGTGATCGCTCGTCCACGCTGATCTAATTTTTCACATATATAATATTTATATATAATATCGGATATATTTTTCAGATATTTTATGCGCGTAACTTGTATGAACCAAGTTCTCAATATACCACATGCATATTTAGATATTTATCTATGTCTGTGAAATATTCATATCCTAAGCGGCGTGGGAAATATTTAACAAAATAATAAGGTTTTGTTCAAATGACAACTTAAAATAAAATATGAAATATATGAAGTCTTAACAAAAAAGTTTTTGACCTATCGAATACTTAATATGATAGATTAAAATTTAAAGGGGCTACTGAATGTTTATTCAATGAAAAAGATGTTTATACTTGTGATGAAAGAGTCAGTGCGAATTTTAGCTAATTTTACAAATGATGCCAACAAAGTTGAGCTTACTCTTAAAATTGGCTAATTTTGATGTTTAGTTCTAAAATCAACAGCGAGAGGTGCTTTACCGTCCACGTTTTACCGTGCGAATATAAAAACTTATTATATGAGCGCCACGAGTTAAGTAGCAGTTCTTCCAACAAGTCCGCAAGTGAAAGGAAACAGATAATTGATCAAGATCTGCGATATAATTGCGCACCGTTTGTTGTTGCATTTAGGGCACCTTGACTTTGCCGTTAAATAGAGCACACGGAGAACAGAGCAATTACACAATGCATGTAATTGTTCGACTCAACTAGGTTCAAGTAGTTAATTCCTCGTTAGTTAACTTTATTGCGTCTTGTCACGCGCTCGCGCAAAGACAAAACTTATCTGCATACATCAAATGGAACCTCACTGAACAAAGGCACTTGTTATGCAATGAGTTACACAAAGGATAGATAAGAGTAATTGACTTGTTCTGAATATAGTTACATTTTGTAATATGTGGGTGGTAATAAAAAGCTGATATGTCTTCAACGTTTGACTGTAGTTGTACCTGTCTCTGCCTTATAAGCAGCGTTGTAAATGGGTTATAAGATACAGAGTTTATAAAATTTGGATTAAGGTACAACTACCAGGGGTGTATCGATTAAGGAGGGGTGGGACTCATTTGACTGACCATAGTACCAAATAAGAAATAACGTCATCCAACGTTTAGGTACGTCGTTGGTCGTATCAAATAAGATCGTCAAGATTTTTATACTCGGGAGGACTAAAACCAGTCCCGGGACAGGAGCGCTTAAGACGCCCCGCGTACAGTATAATATTCGTGTTTTCTGTGAATGTAGTAGTAGATGATTTTCCGTCGCGTATAGGACCGGTTACACACATAAATACCCATGGGCGGTAGCGCATTGACTATTTTACACTAGACTACCTGAATGCTTGATTCCTGCTTCCATTACTTTAAAGGAGTTTCTGAATGTTAATTAAGTATTTGCCTATAATTTGTATTTGTGTAACATATATACCAAATAATGGTATACTATAATAGTAATATAGGTAAAAAGTAATGTTATAGTATCATTCCTATCTAATTAAGTAAATGAGACATTTTTATGTCTAGTCAGGTTTGCTGTATGAGAATAGGTACCTGTTAGACACTCTTCAGCCGCTTCACATGTCTATATGTATTTTCTTTGTGTCCAAGTACATTATGCTTCACTTTAATCAATTTATCAAAACAGAAGTAGGTAGCAAATGAGCTGCAGTTTACCTATTAGTTAGTGCTCACAGATGCTGTTTTATATATTATAGTATGGAAGTAGCAAACGAGCATGCAGTCCACTTGGTGGTAAGTGGCCACTGCCGCCCATGGACAACTGTTATCATCCCCAGATAGAATCTGTTTTACCTGCGGCCAGCAGATGCGTTGCTACGCCTAAGGACTAAGTTGGAACGCTTCGGATAAAAATGTCTCTGTTACCACAGCCTTCAGATCAGAATAATGTAGTATAACACTGCTGTCGAAATGCTTTATGATTCCTGGGAAATAAGTGGGAAATAACGTGGCTGTCTTATGTGTAAGTCTGTCGGCATCTACTCCCTTATCCTACACGCAGTTCTGCCTCTCGCTAGACATAGTAACTCGGTGGTACCTTACTTGTAAAAGTATATTCATTCTGTAGGGACGTATCCTTTGCTGGACACGGACCGCTATTGCAAATCTATGGCCAAAAGTTTAAATTAAAATTGGTTTCGATGGAACCGTGCAAGAAATTATTTCATTAAATTTATGTTTGAAATCGATACAAAATTGTTGGGAATAATATACTTCCTACTACTTTGTTTTACGGTTAAAGAGCCCAAAGTCCAGATACAACGTACCCACACTACCCGCAATTGCCTATTTATGTAAACGTAATATGTAAAATTGATTTTATCTTGTCATGAAGGTAGTTTCGCCGAGTTGTGTGGAGTCTATAATTCTATATGTGTTCTATATGTATTATATAAATATATATATCTATATGATTGCGACCTTTTCAGCAGTTGGACTTCTAAGGCTTCGATTAGAATATTTGATCGAAGTTCTAAGGATATAAAATTGGAATGCGGCTTTCTCATTACAAATTTACTTTCATTCAATTATTGAAAGATACCTGACAGTTTTTTTTTTCGCCTTAGCATATAAATAGTATATTTATACATTGAGGCAGACTATAAATTATATCTAGGTGTTTAATTTTAATTAAATATCAATTTCTTCTTGATAATCAATAAAGTTGTTTAGGAAGTTTTTAGTGGTACTTACATAGGTTAGGATTACGTATTTTATAATAAAAGTACGCAGGTTATTTCATTAATTATTTGTTGTTAATTAGATAACTTTCTTAAGCTCGTCTTAAGCTTTAATTGTAGTTATGAATGTAACGGACAGATACACGTCTGTGAATTTTATAGGTACTCTTATCTATAAAACTCCTTTTAATGTAATAAAACGATGTTAAATTGTAAGGAATCGTATGGTCACGTGAATGAACGTTAAGACGAAAATTTACCCTATATTTTATTATTTTAATACTAAAATCAAAGTTGCCTGATTATGGTATATTCCATAATCGGGCATCTTTGTCAGAACTACATATTAAGGTAAATCGCTGACTTGAGAATCTCTTGAACTCAATAACAGTTTTGCGTTTGTATTGCTGTATTGGTATTGGATTTTGCGAATACACTGCCAACGAGTTGGCAAACTTCCCAGTTAATTCCAAATTATGTTTTGAACCAGTCACACAATTCACTTCATTTTTTCAATTGTCGTTCAAGTTTTGTCGTTGGTCTCTGTGCTATTTACTTCTTATTTCTTTTTATATTTATATATGCTCGTAAGTATAAGAACATCCGTGAATATCATAGGGGTTCAAGTCCACCATAAAATCTAAGTGTCCAAACAAAAACTATCCGTCACACGGCAATATAAGCCCCCCAAAATCAAAAATATAGTTTTCGAGGGGTAAACCTTCAAAAGGTACCTTCATCGTGGGACCGATGCCGGGGATTTTATTGCACTAAAAATAGGGGATACCGTAGCCCTATTCGCACCCAGGACTGCAGGGACGAGCATCCACCTCTGAAGATTGATTTTTTCCCCTATTAAATTCCTACTCTTGGATTGTCACACTTTGGAGGGACGTTTAGAACGAAAGTTCTGGGTTCGCCAGTCTCCGTGAAACGAATGTTGCTTAACATCTGGTACTCCAATATCGGTATTGGTTTTTAACTCTTTTGGCTTATAAATAACACGTAGTTACATTCTTCACTAACCATTATACTTATTTTTATTTATTATCCGTAATTGAATAAGAATCCCGGGCTATTAGGCTTGTGTTTCCACTAAGCGCCCGATCCCAAAACATCTAATAACATTAATGGAAGCAAAGTCACGTAACGGTTTCCGTTTTCTACAAAAGTCGAAAACTACGGGGGTTACTTAGTATGCGGCAATAGAAATGCGATGGTGCGGTGTGTTCCCTCCAAGCCGCCGCGCATTCATGGCATTTCATTGTAAGCGCGGCAGTCGCGGCCTCGCCGCCGCGGGGGGATCGCGTCCGTGCCCGAGTTAGCTCCGCGTACTGCTCTATTTACCACGCTCATAATCATTGTTATCGAATCGTGTCCGCATATTACTCGCGTCCCGAACTCTAATATGATCGCACGCGACGAACGAACTACATTTTCATTCATCGAAACGAGTTGACAAGTGACAATGATATGGACACGGTGTGGTTTAAAATGATAATTAACGTGATATTCTTTTGTTTAGTGATGGGCGCGGCGCTTACGGAAGCGCCTGACGTTGCAGATGCTTGTTTCCGTGCGTCCGGTGAAAACGGTGCGGTGGAGTGCAATGTACGGACGCTGTCGTCGGACAGGGATGTGGTCGGTTCGATGCACTCGGATGGCGCGGAGCGGCTCTCGATCCGCTGCGGCTCGCACCTCCTCGAGAGCACGCTCAGGGACCATCACTTCGGGAGAATGCAAGGTTTGGCGGAGATCGCTATAAATAACTGCAAGATACTCCGGCTACCCGGCAACGTGTTCGAGGGTTTACGAGGCTTGAAGACTTTGAAGTTGCGCTCCATGAATAACGAATGGGGCCATAATAAGGAACTTGAGCTGTCCCTTGGCGCTTTTAATGGACTGCGAGAGCTGCATACACTCGATTTAGCATACAACAATATACGGAAAATACCATCGGACTTATTCTGTGCTCTAGAAAACATTATATCTCTCAACCTGACTCGTAACAAAATAAAGTTTGTTGACGAACTTGGCTTCGGACATAAATGTGGATCTACATTGCAGACGATAGATTTGAGCCATAACGATATTTTGTCTCTGCCAGCTGACTCTGAAATATTACATTTGCGGAGGCTAACGCAACTGTTTCTGCAGAATAATAAAATAAGCGAGCTGCCAGGCGAAGTATTCAGTGACTTACTATCACTTAAACTTGTAAATTTATCTGAAAATGCGATAAATTATCTACCCGAAGGCTTGTTCCATAATACGAAGGAAATCCGAGAAATATATATGCGGTATAACGAACTGGAAATATTGCCTAAGAAAATATTTAATAGACTGGAACAATTACTCGTTTTAGATCTTTCAGCGAATAAATTGAGAAGCGACCACATAGAAGATGAAACGTTCGGTGGTTTAATAAGATTAATCGTGCTCGACTTGTCGCACAACGCACTCGCAAGGGTCGCACGAAACATGTTTAAGGACTTGTTCTTTTTACAGATACTCAACCTGAACAATAACTCTATAAGCTTCATTGAAGATAACGCGTTTTCTCCACTTTTCAATTTGCACACTTTGAATTTAGGCCAAAATAAACTTCGCACAGTCGAAGATCATGTGTTCAATGGTCTGTTTATTCTAAATAAGCTTAATTTGAACAACAATTTGTTGTCCTTTGTTGGTGAAAATGCGTTCAGAAATTGTTCCGACTTAAAAGAATTAGATTTAAGTGTCAATAAGCT
>DWTU01000173.1:0-21149 GCA_018251515.1 Cecropterus confusis | reverse complement strand
GTTGCTGCCCCGTTAGCAATTAATTTCCTTCGATTTTTATTTTTGGTTAATCGTGTGTTCAGAGTAATAACTAAAAATAACCTGCAACATGAATATAGCTGTGTGTATAAATTGATGTATGTATGTACATAAATTGATGGGACACAAATAACGAGAGAGAATTGACACTACAAGTGCACACAAAATTATCACAGACAAGTTTTCTTTGTAGAATTTCTTGTAAATGTTGCTTCTGTAAGCACGAAGTTCGTGTTTCAAAGACGTGAAATTGTTTCGGGACTTTAAAACTTTTGTGACGTGAAGTCAAAGTGTAGATAAACAGTATTCACTACTTTTATAAATTTACTATTTTCTATTTTATTTACAAACCTTGATAACCTTTTGTGCAAGACTTTAACCATGTTTTCCATATAATGTGTAGAGTTTACAAATGATTAGGGACATTCATTGCAAAAAAATTAATATACTTACTTTCATAAAGTCTATTTATACAATTCTATACAAATATAGGTGCATTAAAATCTCATTACGGAGTTAATGGATAAACAGTAAGTCGTGGTAAATGTATTCCATTAAATTAGCATAACACGGCATTTTAAATTAAGTAAATTAAAAAGTAATAAAGCTTAATTATTTTAAATCAGAATAAGTAAAAGTACTTGCTTGTTGATACGGTCTGTTGGTTGGTCTCTTTTTAGTTTTCAGGCGGGTAATGAGGAAATTGCGACTTGCTTTGTTTAACTTTTAGAATAAAGGATAGTAGGTGCTTTGTCTTTTTGAACAATCTTTTTCACAAGTGTCCACAACCTGCAGATTTAAGAAAAATATTACTTAATTGTAAAATTGTACCTTATAGTTCATGAAATATTATGAATTTTATAATCTAGTTATATTCATAAAAGTGTGTACCTAGATTATAAAAAGGATTAAAAAAACCTTTATGTAAATTAAATGAATAATTAAAATTTATGTACACAGCACAATATGTTTATCAGAAGCATCTAATATCTAGGTATAGGTATGTATGTTGTGGAATATCAAATCTTAATATATGTACATTATGTTCTTTAAATTTTTTGTTTTGCTTTTTTGTACATATGTACATTTTGTAAATAATTTTTCTTTCAACTTTGTTCAGATAATTGTAAATATTGTTTCAATATAATAAACAAAGTAAGTTAATTACGTGCGTTACGTATTAATTACGTACAAACGTGATTTTTTTGCACGATATTAATAACGGCTTTTATAGATACTGGTATGGAACAAGAGGAGGAGACTGATTTATAAAAGAGTGATTTTCCATAGTTAGATATTGTTGCTTTATCTCGGGTTGGATATGCAGAAAAATAACACATTTTGCTGCCAGAACAAAAGACTACAAGTAATATTGAATACAAGGAAGTGTTAAACAATTAATATATATAATCAATCATAATCATTTTAATATTCACTTGAAAGATAACAAACAAAAGTAGTTACACCAAGATTTTACATAATAGAGCATACATGTTTCGTCAAATTGGCATGCAAATAGACCCATATGTACATACATACGCGGTAGAAACTTGACCCTCCGTTGGGTTTATTAACATGTAGTACTAGGAAACACACCAAAAAATATTTTAATGCCCAACGAAGTGGGCAATAAAGTGGGGTCTGCTAGTAGAACATAAAGTAAAGTTAGTCTCCGTTGTCTGTTCTTTAATGTTTTCACTGATGCAAAGAACAATTAACGTGGATGACTTAAATATATCATATACTTATACGTATTTTATTAAAATTTAAAGTATTACCAGCCGTGCATAGACGTCTAATACTAACTTCATAAGAGGAAGATTATATTGACGATAATTGTTCACTTAGCACTAAACTTCATGGCGCCGATAAGTAAGTGCGAAATATGGGAGAAAAACATTATATTTCAAGTATATATATATTTCATATATATATATACAACCCTATATATACAACCCTAATATTAAGTAAGTATTAGTATTATAATATTAGTATAGATAAACGTTGTTACAGATTTGCAAGATTGCAAAACCAAAACTTTCCTTGACTTACTAATATCGGTCTCCGGAGGTGACAAAGGATTTACTGATATTGAATTAAGAGAAGAGGTAGTAGTGATCGTAACGGCTGGAACGGACACATCGGCAGTTTGCATAGGGTATACCTTGCAGCTTTTAGGCAAATATCCATTAATACAAGAGAAAGTTTACGAAGAGTAAGTTATTTAAATCCTTATTACTTTTGGCGGTAAAGGAAAAAAATTACATGCACAATTATGGAAGGATTTTATAATTATTACATAAATAATCATGTCAAAAGTTAGTTTAGCATATCAACCGTCGTTAAACTACTCTATGCACCAGTTCACATTAGATCGGCCCCACAGTTTTACACAAGTAACATTATTTTTAGGTTGCATGAGGTTTTTGGCAATTCAGAAAGGTCCTTGGTGAAGGATGACTTGCCAAAATTGAAATATTTAGAACGAGTGATAAAGGAAACCCTTCGACTGTTTCCTCCAGTGCCTCTTATTATCAGAAAAGTAACGGCAGACACAAAATTACGTAAGTAATAAATTCTTTAGAATTGTATGACTTCTTTTTAACAACAGTTATTTAAGCCGTTTGCGTTAAACCTTTAACTGCTTATTACCTAATTACCTAAATGCATGTTGGTTTAGTACGTAGTCGCGATGTCTGCGCTCAACATATTGGACACAGTTCTGTCGTCAAGATCCAGCGTAATATATTATGTTGAGCGCCGACTACGGGACTATATGTATTAATATCATTTTCTTCTCATTATATTGTATATTATTGGCGTTTTAAAAATATTAAACTTACGATGACTTATTTAAGTTGAATTCAACGCGCCGCAGATAACCGATCACAACGCGAACGTGAACTCCCGAACGCAGTTTCGATGTCAGTCGTAGTTTCGGCCGCCGAAACCGAAACTTAACCAAAATCCGTTTTTTACCGGAACTCAACCATAACTGAACTTTCGATCGGACACAATTATTATAATAAGTATAATACTAAATATCGAAACTATTATTTTTATGAAAATAATGGGCGACAAAAGACTGATCTTTACCTTTACCACCTCCTTTGACATTATTTTAACTATCAAGACATAAACAATAAATTCATATCAGCCGATACCAGTTCTGACACACCACTTCTGACATACATAGGTCCCAATGCGCAGTCCTTATTTTGACATCGACACTAATCATGTAGTTATATCCCACTACCCGGTGCAGATCGTCGCGCTACCTAATGGGCTGAGGCCCTATGCATCGTTTACATTATTACGGTTGACATAGTAATAACTGTTTACTACAAAGATTTTTACAAATACGGTGGATGTAACCGGATTCATATCCGAAGAACATGCCAAGAGGTAGCACAACGTGGACTTTAATGTCTACTAGGCAATGGAACTACCAAAAGTAATAACCAATATTTATGGCATCTACGTACTTTGCAGCCTCTGGTAGAATCCTCCCCGCTGGTTCTGGTGTAGCGATATCTATATGGGGAAAACACCGAGACCCTAAGTACTGGGGACTTGTTATAAATACGGCAGACGTTTCATCTTGCCTTGCATTTTTTGGTTTCGGATTTTATTATAGAAGGACAGCCCGAGATGTCACAGAACGACTTTAACAACAATTATTTTGATTTTGATTTGATTTTACTAGGATAAAGAACGACCAGTATTTATGTACTTTACAGCCTCTGGACGCATTTTACCCGCTGGTTCTGGTGCAATTTTATCTATATGGGGGACACACCGAGACCCTAAGTACTGGGGACCAGACGCCGAGGTGTTCGACCCTGACAGGTTCTTGCCGGAGAGATTCAATTTGCAACATTCTTGCAGTTTCATGCCGTTCAGTAGCGGGCCTAGAAATTGCATCGGTAAGGTCTTAATTTATTATCGTTGCTATCAAAAACACTAACACATGTTTAGGGTCAGGTCCAGAAAACTTGATAGAACGTGACTAGGGAGTAAAAAGTCATAAGCGGAGATGGCGGTTGGCGGCGATCCTATTAGTGGATGTTTTATAAAAACCTATAGGTATCATTAATTAAATTTTTACTATCCAGTGGAAGGTCATATTTCCTTATGCGTTAGCACGGGTAGTAGCTACCTACGGCTTAGTTGAAGTTGAACGAGAGTTCTTCTAATCCTTTATTAATTTCCTTTATTTTATTTATTTTCAAATGTCCATAACTAACTTTTGCTGGTAATTTCAGGTTATCTTTATGCTATGATGTCGATAAAGACGGCTCTGTCGGCGATCCTGCGGCGGTACCGAGTGGTGATGGAGCCAGAACCGACAAACGTGCCGCACATAAGAGTGAAGTATGGTATTATGATGAAGGCGGTTGATGACTACCAAGTAGTTTTAGAGAAAAGAAAACATCCGCAACAAAATTGTATTTCAGATCACTATTAATTAGAGTCAGACATCGCTTATAGGTTAGATCTGAAATATAAAAATCTATGGCAGTTTGCAAGGGAGCCACGCTCCGTGACATCCATCAATCCTTTTGAAATTATCGAATGTACAAAATAATATAAATGTTATTAAAATATATGTATGTCATGTTAAATTTGTCAAACGCGAGTGGCGGCTGGTTATCTTATAGCAGAAGAGCTGATGACGAATTTAAGAAACGTACTTAAGGCACGTTCTACAAATAGAAATGTGCAAATGGTCAGGTTGAATCGTGATGTTAAGTCAGACAGAGCATTGCCGGCTATTTCGCTACTTCGCAGTAAAACTAAAAAAATATGATTTGGGACCCCCTATTTTTAATATACTACAAATAATATAATACAAATATAAACATCCTTGAGTGTTTTATTAGTTTTAAAGTACATGACTCTTGGCAATGCAGGCAATGAAGGTTCCCAAAAAGCTTTTACTGACGTTAAACCTGTTGATGTACCTACTAGGTTTTCAATATGAAGCTTTTTAGGTATCGGAAAAAAATACACATATAATAATCATATTAGATTTCAAAAAAGTTATTAAAAATGTAAAGCTAGTAATCCTGGTGAAGCGTTCAAAAAAGTTCCGAAAACTTATGACGCATTTCATCTATGTAAAGTAGAATTACAGCAGCAATTTTAACGCACTCAATACATAACCAGCATTTGGCGAAATGCAAATTTACGAGTAAATAATATTTTAACTTAACAAAGCGAATCGTCAAAGAAATCGTAAATAAAGACGAGAAATAAAATAAACTGTTTTTATTAAGATAATGTTAAGATAATGACAGCACGACGAACCAGTGCCAGCATGTATCGATAAACATTCTCTCTCATGTATAGTTACGCATAGGACTTCAGAGTAAAAAAAGTTCACTTAAAATTTTGATTCACATCAGGAAAGCATTTAAACCGGTATATTCGTCAGACGTGTTTACAAGTATTTTCAATACTACTTAACGAATATCCTATTTTAACAAATGATAATGTCTAAACTTTATTTTTTGCGTATAATAAAAACATATATTTGGAGAGTCAGGACATAATTTAAAACTCATAAAATAGTCAGGGATGTTTATATTTGTATTATTTAAACCTACAATAAGACATAAAAAAACAACTTGCCTAAAACATATTTTGCATTAACTGTACAGTAGCGAAATAGCCGCAACGCTCTATCTGACTCAACATTTTAGATTTGCACATTGATAAAATATGATGTTTCATGTTTTCGACGTTCCTAAGGTATGTTCGCTGAATTCGTCATCAGCTCTGGGACTAGTATAAACTCAAAATTTTGTAGCCTGAACAAAATTCAGTCCTACAGATTCAGCGGGATATTGTTGTAGTCTTTATTATATTATCAAATAAAATATTTGATATTTATCGAGATTTTGTTTTGGTTTCCTCATATGTAAAACGATTTAGACATTCATTCAAATAAATTGATGATTATATAAAATGATGAAAGGTATTAAAATCGAGTAATTACAGGAGAAAAACTATTATAAAATCTATATCTATAATAATATATAAATATAAGATGGTGTGCGTCTGTGTAATACTCCGTAACGACCACCCGTCCGTAAGAACCACCTGTCCGATTTACATGAAATTTTGCATGCATGTAGCTTATTTACCTGGTCATTCTGTAGGCTACTTTTGATTTCGATGTTTTTCGTTATTTAAAGATGGCGACTATTTAAGTGACGTCACTACTGCCTTTGGTTTGAGACTTTCATATTTCCATTTTAAATAAAAAGAGAACGCTAAAAATAGCATACTTTTGATATCATATACGTGGTTAACATTTAATTTTCTAACCGGAAGGTCTATATCACTTTTCATGTACCTCCAAGGGTCAGCAAGTAAAACAATATTTTTTGTCACGTAGCGAAGCATGTGTACTTAGTTAGTAATATAAAAAGGATCAAGTACATTTTCCGAATTTTTAGTGATTATCCATCCAAATGTTGAATCTAAAATTGCAATGAAATTTTAACGATAAAGTTCTTAAGTCGTAATTAATGCGATTTACAAAAAAATATTTATTCTTATTCAGCCCAGGGACACTCATGCACTCATAGTCTCAAGAGTGATTATTGAAACCAACATGTCCATATGATTTTCAGTGAAGTCATCTGCTCCTACAACTTCGTTCTGATAGCACCCCTACCCCCGCCCCCATTTCCCCAAAGTTTAAATGTGATTCAACTCGACCCCCTCCTCCCGTTGAATGCCTGTTTTTTTAATTAAAAGGAAGTAGCAAACGAGCATGCAGTCCACCTAATGGTAAGTGGGTTGCCACTCCTGAGGACTAAAATGATCGCCTCATATAATAAAAATAGTGAACCATCAAATACAAACTAATAATAGATAATGTAATTAATGGATACCCCCTTATTGATTGACAGTGACCACCTTCAATGTTTAATCATATACGAGTATTGTGACAAAATAGTGACTCTTTTTAAATACAAATGCCGCGCTTTGCGGCCTCCAATAATAACACCGTCCGTCCAGTCTTCCAGGCTAACTCGCAGTATAAGTTCTGTGTAAGTATCTAACATACAGGGTGATATTACTCGTCCTTGACGGACACCGGCAGTAGGGTGCAATGCATCTTGCATGTATGCAAATTTGAGTTCCCAATCTTCGATATAATAAGATAGAAGAAGAGCGAGACGAACGTGCCACAGAAGTGTAAATTAATAATTTGGGATGAATGAAAACGATGGCTCACAAATGAGCATTACAGACACTCGAACACACTTTAAAAGATTTGTATGTAATCAGAACTTGTTCAGAAGTGTGATGATTTTACTGGCTGTAGATTTACACCTAAATCAACAGCCACTGATGAAATAATTGCCCCTTGAAGGCTATTATTGTATAATTTACCCGTATACTAACTCAGACAGTTTGTGAAGATAAAAAATAACAAAAAACAGATTTAAAAGCAAATTTATCCGGATGCAAAATGGTCATAAATCCAATTACAATGATTCTTTTTCGATTATTTTTACTCTTTTGTAGCATCAAGGTCGGTGGTATTAGTATCTTGTTTTTATTAAGTATTAACTAATTTATGAAATTAGGTACAATTATACATAATGCTGGGTATTTCAACGGACATACTAAGAGGATGTTTAGTATACGGTTCGCGTCCCAAATAGCTATCAACAAATTTATATTATTTTTTGATAGAATTATCGATTAGAATGTAATAACTATACTTAGATTGTTTTTAGTACGAGATTATTACGTTTCCTGAAAACTATCATTGCTTACGTTTTCGTCCATAATTGCATGCATAGCAGAGTATGGCCTAAAATGAAAAAGTAAACGTACAATTCACTTTGCAATGTATGGGCGAAAACGCATACAATGATTGTTTCGAGGAAATTTAATAAACTCTTGCTAAGGGCATTGATCATAGAAATATTATAGCAACGTGAGTGTTCCTAAAATCAAATGCCGCGCTTGATAAAATAACTAGCGCTATGGTAACCATGCGTGCGAGGATTTTAACGACATTTGCAATCAGATTTATCTGTAGTATTTTGTATTATTATGTTTTATTTTATTATATTAAATGTGACCATGAATTAATGTAACACGCTGTATATATACATTTATTTAATGATTATTTATAGGAAGCACTGGACAGTGGAGAAAACATGCAAGCATGTAAATAAAAGTGAATATTTATGCGACCTTACAACATTTGATATTCAATGTTCTTTATGAGCGAATCTTAAATTTAAATTAAGATTTTTAGTTAAATCGCAACGAATTTGTTGCATAGTTATTTTAAAACTATGATATCTCCTTACATATTCGTTGAAATCGAATGCTGTCAAGGGCATTTTTTTTCAAAATTAAGTGCCTGTGATAAATTACTTATTTATTTGGATAAAGATTAATATCATGTTTATTAAAACAATTTCACAATTAATTTGTTATTTTAGAATCCATTCGATTACCATAAAAACGAGTATAGTGAGTCAACCTTAAAAGCTAGACAAATGCTATCTTGTCGGACTTAACTTTAGAACTTTAAAAAAAAAAACAATTTCGTAATACAGTTTTTTGTATATTTCACCGTTTACGCGGCGTACGCAAGATCAGGTTTCCGAAAAATAAATATTTTCCCGTTTTTGCAACATCCGTTGCTACTCCACTATTATTAGTCATAGTATGATATTATATAGCCTTAAGCCTTCCTCGATAAATTTACTATTCAACACTAAAATATTTTTTCAATTCGAATCAGTAGTTCCTGGGATACAAAATTCTTTCACTTTTACTTTTACTTTTATTAAAAAAGGATAAAGATTGTACAATTGTGTGTTTGTAGGAAGTAATCTCCCTTGATCTTTTCATCTATCTGATTTTTCACTTGTTCATCTTTTCACTTTTTAAAATTTTGGTAACCTTAACAAAAAAGTGGTAGTCTGTAGGCGCTATATTCTCTTGGGGCTATATCATGCAACATGACAGATCCTATTCACAAGTGCTGGTTGTCGTTTGATCAATTTCTTGACAATAACATTTTGAACTGATAGTTTTCTACTTTGATCAGAAAGAAAAATGGATGACTCCGGTCCTAGACCACCATGCAGTAACCATTATTCTTTTGGATGAAGATTTTGTTGTGTACGTGATCACGATACGTAACATTTTACTTTGATTGACATGTAATCATTGGCCTGATGGGCATAGATTGTCATAAGTGAATCATTTTTCATCGCAAGTTATAAGGCGCCCAAGAAATGGTTCATTTTTTTTTGACAAGCAAACAGAGAAACACTATCTCGGCACGTTTGAACTGCTGTCATTCGTTCAGCATGTGCGGGAAACAGGAATCGAGCGTTTTAACCTTTCCCAACAATTTTAAACGTCTGGAAATAGGTATACGACATTTACTGGGTATACGACATTACTGATTTTCCTTGCTGCCTGGACTATAGAATTGCCAAGTTAAAACGAGTATAATAAAATCACTCGAAAATCGCATGTATCCATTATTTCGTTTAAAATGAAATTAAAAACTGTATGCCTACTTAAGAGACAAACAAACACTGTTAGTTAACAAAGTATTATTAGGTCAGTTATTTTGGTGGCGGCCGGAGGTCGCAGAGACACACGTAATGCTCCTTAACATTTAATGAAAGATAAAATTAGTTACATTTTGGACTTAATATTAGAGTTGTCACACCGAGTCGATGTGAGAGCTCGGTGTGCCGTTCGCTCCCACTACATGTGGGGCCGTTCGAGGTGCTGCATCAACTCCTCAGGTTGCTGGTTGCACTAGAGCTGTGCAACCGCATTAGGGCTACGTGACAGGTCTTATTCACGAAAGATAAATATTTTGTCGTGAATCTTCAGACAATGTTTTGATTCTCTCTAAGCATTAATAGATTTTAAAATTGGACGTTTCATGTGGGACAACCCAATAAATAATAAGCATAAAACTGTTCCTTTAACCTTAAATTGATGAATTTTGAATAGTGAGGTTATTCATAAGCTTATTAAAAGCATGATGTAAGAAGTAAGGAAATGCGGAATTCTGGTTAGCATAGCTGACTTGGCTGCCTTAAATAGGACTTTTTAATGAGATCTTATTTTTTTGTTGTTAAATGTGAATTGTTATAATTGGGGTTGGAGTCACAGATTAAATATTCTTTTACGTTTAGCTTACTGCTGAGAGCCTCAGAGCTGAGAGCACAGTCAATTCAAGTAGATTCATCATCTTTTCTATAATATAAATTTATTAACATTGGTTAGGCTTGCCATGTCAAAAATCTATCAATCAGGAAAAGAAACGTGAAAACCTCGGATTTCGGAGCTTACTACCCGGAGGTTTGAACAAGTAGTTTTTCTAGGTTACTCAGATAAATAAAAATTAACGTTCATTTATTTTAATAATTGCGCGCAGCTTGCATAACCGGAGTACAAATAAAACGCTCCCCGGACGCCTTCTAAACTACGACAAATCCGGGGAAACCCAGACGGATGGCAACCCTAAGTGAAGTTATTGTTTAAAATATAAAACTGTAAAGAAAATATTTGAGAAAAATATTCTAACGATCCCGATCTAATCTAATTTTTTTCAATTTTCATTATATTTCAGATCACATTAAATACAATTTAAAAATAAGACGTGCTATCTACAAGCGGGATGATTCTAATTAATGGTGATCTGAAATAAAACATTGTTACAGAGGCTCTCTTTTCTCTAGTGCTACTTCATAGCCATCGACTGCCTTCATCATGATGTCGATCTTCACTCTGATGTGCGGCACGTTAGTCGGCTCCGGCTCCAGCACCACTCGGTACCTCCGCAAGATCGTCGACAGAGCCGTCTTTATCGACATAATAGCATACTGGTAACCTTGAAATTACAAATAAAATAATTTACTTAGTTGTGAAAATTTTTAAATGAAAACAATATAAGGAATAAATAAGGGACTGAACTGAACCCTCGTTTAAATTTAATTTACATTTCAATAGGAAAAAACGAAAGATCTTTCGCTTGTTATACATTTTTTATAAAACCGTTGGTCCAAGTCGTCGTAACAATGATATTTCGACGATTAAAACTAAAACATCCGTTGATAATCCGTTAACCTCTTAGCCCCTAGTCACGCCATGTCCCATTTTCTGGACCTTTTCTCTGCCCCTAAGCATGTAACAATTCATCGAAGACTAATGAGTCATCGTCATCGTCATTATTGTCCCACTGCTGGGCACGATGAGAGAGGCATCTCAAAGTAAGAGGGGTTAAGGCCATAGTCCACCGCGTTGGCCAAGTTACTAAAGAGTAACAGATTTTAATTTTAATATGGTTAGTGTTTTTGCAACAACAAGAAATTAAAAACTTACCGATGCAATTTCTAGGCATGTTACTGAACGGCATGTAACTGCAAGACTGTTGCAAGTAGAACCTCTCCGGCAAGAACCTGTCAGGGTCGAACACCTCGGCGTCTGGTCCCCAGTACTTAGGGTCTCGGTGTGTCCCCCATATAGATAAAATTGCACCAGAACCAGCGGGTAAAATGCGTCCAGAGGCTGTAAAGTACATAAATACTGGTCGTTCTTTATCCTAGTAAAATCAAATCAAAATCAAAATAATTGTTGTTAAAGTCGTTCTGTGACATCTCGGGCTGTCCTTCTATAATAAAATCCGAAACCAAAAAATGCAAGGCAAGATGAAACGTCTGCCGTATTTATAACAATTGTAGTAAACCGTTGCATAGGATGCCATATTATGAAGTAGCACGACAGTACGTGTCAAGTAGTACGAATAACTGTATGATTAAAAGCGACGGCCAAATTACACATTGAGACCTACATATATGTAGTTTTATAACTAGTTTTAGTTCAATGTTGACCTATATATGTAGGTAGGTGTGATCAAGATCATTCTCGCCAATCATATTCTTGGAAGTTAAAATTCTCGATATAATCCATTTAAATTTATTTATATAGATTTCTAGTAAAGGACATGGCCAACCTCTGCCTTGCGAATGCCCAACCTATGCCTAGAACCCTTGACCCCCAAATCGGAGGTAAAAGTTTATCTATCACAATGACATGAAAATCTAAATATTTATGGGAACATTACTTGCAATGCATTAATAGCAAAACACGTTACCACTCATGGCTACCCCGTTAAAGTAAGTAGAAATTGACATACTTTTTTTGATTTACAAAATTTCATGGTCTGTGACTGTGAAACTTTTTCACTATTACATTTAGGGTACCCAAAATGCAAAAAAAAAAACAAAAAAAAAAACAAAATTCCTTCGTGTAGATAGATTTGAGAAGCTAGGCAGAAAGCCATACAAAATTTGGACATGTTCTTTATTTTGGTATGTATACGTCCAGTAAAAAAAATTGAAGCACTTTTCACGAAAAAAACGTTCAAACTTGGTATGTCTGTCGAATTTTAGACTACAGGTACTTCTTATGGTTTCAAAAACCAGTATGAGATTTTTTAAAGTATAAATAACAATTACACGAAAGTTTTAATGGTGTTGTAAGTAACTGTTATTAAAAACGATTCATACCAACATACAATTCTAAACAAATTACAATGTCAATATACAATTCTAAACAAATTATTGCTTACGTAATTTTGTGTCTGTCAATACTTTTCTTATAATAAAGGGCACTGGAGGAAAGAGTCGAAGCGATTCCTTTATCACTCGTTCTAAATATTTCAATTTCGGCAAATCATCCTTCACCAAAGGTCTTTCTGAATCGCCAAAAATCTCACGCAACCTAAAATATAATAATTAATTAAATAAATAAATAAATAATAAATCCGGTAAAACTGTGGGGTCGACCGAATGTAAATTCTTCAGTTCTTTAGTCAGTTCTTTAGTATCAGTTGCTTTCCTAAAGTATGAAAGTTTTGATATGATCATGTCATTTATGTAAACATTATGAAAACCTTCCGTAGATGATTATAATTTAAATAACTTACTCTTTGTAAACTTTCTCTTGTATTAATGGATATTTGCCTAACAACTGCAGGGTATACCCCATGCAAACTGCTGATGTGTCCGTTCCCGCAGTTATGATCACCAGTAACTCTTCTCTTAATTCTATATCACTAAATCCTTTGTCACCTCCGGAAATCGATATTAGTAAGTCAAGAAAAGATTTGTTTTGGTAATCTTTTAAATCTGTAACATCGTTTATTGGATACAAGAGAATAATAATTTTGGAACACATTTTCCTTGTTATTATTTTCTGTTAGATATTATTTGTGTTTTTCAATCGAAAAGTGAAACATACTTATACGAAGCATTCCAACTTAGCCCTTAAGATAAATAAACAGCGGAGACCGAGTTTCGACTTTCTTATTACATGTAAAGATATCTTATCCGATAAGAATAATTCAAACACATAATTCATACATAAATTTTCTAATAATTTTGAATTATTGTTTTTTTTATGTGTGTCATCATCATCATCAACCCATTATTGTCCCACTGCTGGGCACAGGTTTTCTCTCAGAATGAGAGAGTTTTACGCCATAGTCCACCACGCTGTCCACCACGCTAAGTGCGTATTGGTAGACCTCACACACCTTTGACATTTCTTTTTTTAGAGAACTCAGGTATGCAGGTTTCCTCACGACATTTTCCTTAACCGTAAAGCAGTGATAAATAATAATTAATTTCCAATACGCACGTAATTTTAGAAAAATCAGTGGTGCGTGCCTGGGATTCGAACATCGGACCTTCGATTTAGAGGCCGAGTTTCAACCATATCACTGCTCTGTTTATGTGCCTTTTTATGGGACTTTATATAAATTACCGAAACAATGAACAGCTTCAGTCTCATACTTGTTCTCATTCTTCAATTCCTCGCGCTTTTTCTTCAATACCTAAAATAAAAAGAAAATACGATCGATAACCAAGTAATAAAGAAAAGTTACAGTTTTTTAGAAAAGGTTTAGTCTGGGAATGATATTAAAAAACTTAATTATCATCAAGGAGAAATTATGAATCACAAAACATGATTTTCTACTCAAATAAATTAAATTGCAATGCCTATAAATACATGTTACACATACTTTTATACGCGATTTTTTTAGTTTTATTTAGTTTAGTTTTATAAGGTTCGAAAATATGAAAAATATTTTTTGATTCCGCCTCCGCCTAAAGCGGCTCTTCTTAGAAAGTACTGAATGTACTCAATTGAACTGAAGCTCCAGTCAAAATTACTTTTTATCCCGATAACTTCAAGAGTTTCTAAGGAAAAACTCTAAAAGCCTACACTGGATATTACTTACTGTGGCTGTAGATAAGTTTAAGATGCTATTGATAATCTCCCACTCATTAAAATTTACATATTAATGTTTTATGCTATTCATTTCCTTTTAAACAATACATTTCAAGTGAAACTATTATTTAATTATTGACTTCGAACCACCTATCCAATTCATGTACATCTTAACAATCAATGGAAATACCATACAAATGAATTCATAAACAATTTAATTTAAAATCGGAATTTTGTAAAGCTTTATCTCTACAATGTGACGAAGCCGTTTGTATACCCGTTAATTGTAACTGTGCAGTACATATATTTTGTCGCAGGCAACAATTTACGCAGCAGGCAACAATTTATAAATAATATATTTCATACTTTTCCAAAGCATTCCATCTTAGACCTCAGGAGTAGCAACGCATCTGTGGCTAACCTTAGGTGAGAAAAAAAATTCAAGTAAGTGCGGTGCTTTTTACTATGTACCTAGTAGTAAATTTGGCGCCACAATGCATATCGCATGCTTAGTGGAATACTGACTTAACTCAAAATAAACGATTTTTGGGAAATCGCAAAAGAAGATCTTGCAAGGGACCAACAAGTACATATTATGTACTTCAACGTACATATAAAGATCTTAAGACTTTATTCTTAAATGTAAGATGAAATAACAATTACCTCGGCTATGAATTCAAACCAAACCTTCTTACTTTTCTCATATTTAGTATAGTGCGGGGACAATCTGAACATCCAATCCGGTTGAAGCCACAAATGGAATATTCTCTTACAAACTACGTTCAGCAAGTAATTCATAGCGTCTAAGTATTGTGCGTTAGGATTGCACTGTGAATTTATGTTAACTCCCATTGTGGTTTCTATAAAATAAATTTACATGTATTTTTGTAATCTCATTTTTTTTAATAAATACAATATTAACTTGTCTTACTTCTAAACAACGAGTTTACACAAGTGGTGTACGCCACTTTGATTCGCTCATCTAGGTGATCTCTGACTTCAAAAAAGAAATATTTCGGTGTCCTTTAATCACCTATATAAAAATTCAAAAATGGGTGCCCAAAATGCGTATCCATACGAAATTTCAGTATCGTTCATTTTTTTAATTTCAATTATTATTTTATTACGGTATTTTCGTCTTTTGGCATAGAAATGGTCGGATCTTTATTACTATCTCTATTTTTTAAATATTTTATTATTATGTCTCAGATGATCAACGGACACCAATATCACCTTTGATAACCTCGGTGATCAAAGTGGAATGCACCATACAAATCATTAATTAAAAAAAATAAACATACAGGTACCGTTAATGTTTGTACTTCTACTTTAACTTTACTTGACCCTTGCTTCACACAACAAAGCCATATAGGTACATTCATCAACAACAATCATGTAGTTCAACTCTCGAAACAAAACTGACATAACTAAGTAGGTACCCAATGTACATAAAGGAAAACTCACCTCCAACAGAATCTAAAGTGTATCTGTTAATATATGGCCAGATAGAGAACTTCCCTTTACCCGTCTGGTGCATTAGGTTTTTAGCCATAATCTGACTTTGTTTTGAGAATATGTTGACGAAACTTTCTACAATTTTCGGACTGAAAACTGGTACGATTATTTTACGACGTTGTCGCCAAATGGAAACTGAAACAGTGTTATTACATAATCATCAATCCGGGAGACTTCGAACCCATTATTTGGCTTCGTTCACATACTTAAATTGGGCCTGTAAATTCTAAAGATTGCACATAGCTAGTTAAAACTATTCAGCTACTCAGGCACACATTTCCCCAGATTCTAGTGATTAAATGAAAAAAATTACCTGACATTGAAAAAAATCTTTTAACTATAATAAAATCTAATTGGTTCAGTAACGTAGTTAAGATCTGCGTCATAATAATACAATACGTTCCTACGTGAAGCACCCTTAAAAATCGAATTTAGATAAACAAAGGCAAAAAGGAATAAAAAAAGCGTAATTTTATTATGACAAGTGAAAAAATAATCGAATTTTACCTGGTGCAAAAATGCTGCCATTGCCTATTATTTTTCTCATAAACCGACGAAGATCATCTTTCTCTAGACACGTTTTCAGTATTACTTCTGAGTCCATTGGATTTACTACCACTGAAATAAATTTTCAATTCGGTTGAAATGTAATAAATCATGACAAATAAAATAACACAAATTTCGTGAAAATAGCGGATCCAGGGGCGAAGGAGTCGATCGTAAAATCTAAAATCACTTATGTCGCGAAGAAGCGCGCTAAGCTTCGCGACGTACCTTGATTTTAGCTGACTTGTAATAGACTTAAAAAACGTCAGACGCGATCGTTATTTTGGTAGGTAAATGTTACATCTAAAAATAATATTACGGGTACCCATGATGTCGTCAACCCCTTAATGCCCCACACCTGGCCACGTGAGAAGAGACTCTCAAAATAAGAGAGGCCATAGCCCACCGTCATGACCTAGTGCGAACTGGCAGACTACACAGCTTTAATTTTTTTTTTGATGTGGAACATCTATGTATAAGCGCTCGTAAACCTGATTGTTGGCGTGGCGAGCGCCACGCCGTATTTATTTTGGCACCATCTGTTATCCATTTTCGAAACTATTTAGTATCGAACAAAACTAGGCGGGCTGCGGTGTTAGTTCGACTAGTGCGGGGTGCTGCAGAATTCATTACGATTTTTTCCTTCACAGTGAAACAATGAGGTTTTAAGCGGTTTTAAATTGAACCATGAATCATGTGATGATGAACTTATCATGAATACCCGTTGCAGGTCAATTAGATGAGAATATTAGTCTACTACAAATCAATTCAGCTGATACTAAATATTGTAACGATCAATCTGTCAAAAAATTAAAAAAGTATTTTAAACTTTGGTGTCAATTAAATTAACTATGAACTTATGATCAGAACATGTCAGTTATTTATTTTTAAAGATAAAGGCTCAGACGTCAAATATTACTTATACAACTATTGAATTATAACATAAATTAAGGGTTATTTGTTGTTATATACTTACTAAAATACAGAATGTGACCGAGCCATAGCTTAATAATACCATTGTATTCCATCGACTCGTAAGAGTAGCGTTGCAGCGCAATCATAATATCTGTACGAAGTGTTAAAATAAACGTTGGTTACAAGGTGATCCATACGTATAAACTTATAATATTTGTTAACATATTAAAACGGAAAAGCCGACTGTTTAAAAAGATTTTTATTTTCATCATGACATATTTAATTTAACGCTTTATATGAGTTTCATTAAAATAATTAAGTAAAAGTATTATAATATATATATCTATTAACCTATTTTGAGGCGCCATTTTTTAAATTTATATAGTCTATGTGACCCTGCAAACAAAGAATTAGACATACATATGCTCGAAAAACCCTACCCTCCTTCCGAGCAGTCGGGTGATAACGATTTAACTATTTGAATGTTGAACTACAATTCTGATGAACAAAGTTGAACTACGTCCAACGTGGTCACACTTTGTTTTTTAATCCCCTGTTAACGAAATGTGATAGAATTAAGCCGTGTAATGCTATACGAGGTTCAGAGTCCATTCTACGCACTGCGTGTGAGTAACTGTTACAAAAATAAATCCGAAATTATCGTTTCTTGTAAGACCGTGTTCATGACGTGTTCGTCCGTGTTTTTGAGTTGGTCAGCGTACATGTACATGTACAGTGTTTGACAAGGATGTGTTCGACCTAATTGAACGTATAACTATTCTGCAAGCTCAACGCACGGCAGAATTATGTCATCAAAAACATTATCATAAGTTGGAGGTACTTTGAAAACAATAGGATCATATTATCCTCGGAAAAGTTGAAATTGCTATGAATGTTATTAATTTTCCAAGCGGTATTCTATCTACCAACGCTTTAAATATATTAAGCAAAGGGTTCAATTTTGGACCTACACCGAAACACATACCTTACGAAAAGATTATTGAAAATGTCGAGGAGACTATTAGTAAAAATATGCTGAACCACCTGAACCACTGAACTGAATACACCAAATCAAGCTGAGTCTCTCAGACAAGATATCTCCATTATACTAAGGAATTCGAAATGTCCATTATCCAACGTTACACCTAAAGGGCGGTCTGTGATTAGGGACTAACGACTAAATCAAAACTTTATAATATTAAAACCAGATAAGGGCAATGCGATGGTTGTTTTAAATGTCACTGATTACGAAAATAAAGTAACAAACCCTTTAAGTGATATCTTCACCTACAAAGCCGTCGATTACGACCGACTCTAAGACACATCAAACACGTGAAATTATTCAAGAATGTCAAGCCATATAAACCCACTTACTTAGGCCCCGTATAGTACATCCCCCTGTGGCCGGGGAGTGAAGCACAGCTATGGTATCCCTTGCCTGTCGTCAGAGGCGACTAGAAGGAAGCTTCTGGGGTGGTGGGCGGCTAGAGTGGGAGCTCGAACCACCCAGCCAGCAACCCCGAGAGGGACGGCGGCATATGTCTGCATGTCGTCGCAGACACCGGAAGGTCCAGGAAGACAGTTACACGACTCCCAAGTGATGAACCCAGGAGGGGCACCGGCTAGAGGACAGATTCCGGTGTCCCCTACAAACGCTGAGGAAGGTCACCTAGAGGATTTTAGTGGGTAAAATGGTGGGAAGATGTTCCCCCGTCAGCATGGCTTGACATTCTTGTTACACGCTTTTTATTTTGTTCTGACTGCAGTAAGTAAACATTCATTTTTAAGTTTTTCATACTAAGTAGGACATATGTTATTTTATTAGCTACATGAAAACGAAATGCATAATTCAAAATTTGATTTCGAGAATATGTATAAAAAATATTTATATAAGTACATTTGAATATTGAACCCCTTTTTTCTTCGAATTCACATTAAACTACGGAATACTTTTCAAAAACCCAAATTCGACCATAATCATTTTAAGAAATTTAGGATTTTATGTGTTGCAACTAATAATTTAACGAGTTTGCTTTGCAGCAACTTGAGGAAGTTGTTGCAAAAGTTTGAGGAAACGCATAATTAATTCTTCGGGCCACAGTGGAACTCATAGTCGTACAGAACACAATATTAGAAATTTGCACATTGTTAACAGAATGATTTAAAAAATAAAACAAATAAAGCGAAAATAAAGTAGCCACTTTTGAAACACAAGTACACAGGCCTTAATTAGATTTTGTGAACTCAAAGTTGCCTTAAAGGACCTAATATATTACCAAGTCCATGGAGACTACTTGTACAATATCTATTAACCTATTGCTTAGTGTAGTGCACTAGAAATTAAAGTACAGAAAGCTTACCTTCAGTATTTCCTCCCACATTGTATGTCATGCCCATAATGCCATGAATAAATCCTTTCGGCCCTGGAATTAATGAGGCTAACTCATACAGTCGCCTTCTTCTGCACCTAAAAACTATAATCCATAATAAAAGCACTACAAGTAATAGCCAAAACATCATCGCAGTTTCCCTAAAAACTTTAATTAAAATTTTAAATACGCTCGTTAAGAACACTGAATATCAAATGTTTTAAAATCCGCATCAATCTTTACTTTTATATGTATATTAGCATGTTTTCTGCATAAAGCCTTGGTCGCACAACGGTTAAACCGTATGCGGTTTTTAACCGTATGAGTTTATGAAACATGAAAACGAATGCAGGTAGCCGCACTTGCGGTTTTTTCCCGCGACTGATTTTAAAAACGAGAAATGTTACAAAATTGTCGCGAATAATAAGCATAATTTGTATGTCATAGACCTTAGTGAGTAGACACGCACTATGCGTTAACAGCAGACGGTTTTTTGTCTAGTATTCGGTAATTGTCGTGTTGTCGCGCCATTGAAATTTTGAAATTATTGAAATTATATACAATAGTAATTGAAAAATTTATCTGGTTGTTCTCTTAAAATTGCATATTTCTTATGAAAGAAATCTTTCTTAAATGTACGGTTAGTTAGAGGATGGAGCCAATATTTGCGAAATGTTCGTTCGCGTCTTTTTTTTTTGTTTTTTCATATCAAAGCAATAATACATACCGGTTCTTTTGAAATCTACTTTCAAACTGTAAAAATCACGGTTAGCATTGCAGTTTATAATTCTGGTGTGTGTGTGCGTCTCGTGCATGCTTAAGGGTAGATATACATTAAGATTGTTAAGCAAAGACATAAGATACAAAGTGGACCTTCAGATCTTTAACCCTGATGATGTGGGGAATGTGTAAGCCGTAAGAGTTCGAGAGCCGTAAGAGCCATTTCGTTTTTAATGATGTTTAATGAGATTGAAAAGTTATAATAAACATGAAACATAAACTAACCAGAGACATAGAATAAAAATATTTACCTAAGACTCTTCAACTCTGATGATGCCGAGGTGGTAAATGGCTAAATCGTGATAATGAGCTATTCAGTGATTACGGATTTGTTAAGCAGAGACTACAATGACCTTCAACTCTATAATTAATGATTCAGGGTACTGCGAGCCCAAGCCATAGGAGTTAGCCATTTGGTGCTTTCGAATATATTTTAGATTTGTTAAGCAGATATTACGATGAAAAATATTACTTTTAACTTTTTAACCCTAACGATGGAGGGTATTGCAAGGTTAAGCTACATGACTTAACCATTTGATGATTACGGATATATATATAGTCAGTATTTACTGGAAGGCTTTTAATCGGACCATAGACATAGAAAAGGTTATAAATGAGTTCAAAGCTACAGAAATCTATAATCTTAACAAGGAAAAATTTAAAGCGTCCATTATGAATAATGTAAAAGAATATATG
>DWTU01000172.1:0-21153 GCA_018251515.1 Cecropterus confusis | reverse complement strand
TTTATAAGAATGGGTACTCACCAGGGTGATGGTTATGGATATAGGAATATTATTATTCCAGTTTCTGATATGGTTACGGATATGTAATTATTTCGGATTATCTGTTAGTTTCAGACACTGATATTAAATTTTTAAGGACTTTTAAATGCAAAATAGGTATTAATTTGGTTTTATTTCTATGTTATAATTTACTATTACAATCGGTCATATCAGTTATTATTATTACCTACCTACCTACCTACCTACCTACCTACCTACCTAATCAATTTTCAGTTGTATTTACTAGAACAAAAAACATGTACCGAAATGTTTTTTGTTTTAGTAAATACCACTTATGTGTATAATATCCAAAATGATCTGAAACTCTTATATCGGATATAGTTATGGATATTATTTATTTCAGATATCTGATAGTTTTGGTTACGATTACGGAGCTCCATAATATCTCTGGTACACATCCATTAAAGATGGCGTTAAGGATGTCCCCTTTAGTATAATAAAAAAAGAAACTCTCTTTAAACTCTTCTCTCTTCGGTTCGGTTTTTGTTTTCCATTTTTGTTTTCTTAACAAATTATAGAGTATTCCATGGCATAGTATGAGACAATTTTTTTGTGACTAGTTGACCTTTTTGTTGCATCACTGCTGTGAGACTAAACGAAGATGTTATGACCTTTTAAATATGTACTCGTCGGTATGTATATTATCAGGACACTAGAGCAGATGTAAATGTAATGTTTTTCTGTAGTTCCAGATGTGTAGCTATCTCATTTTGCAGTTCAAATAACAATGACTTTTATACCATAATCTGATACAGTGTGTTATTGATAAGATTGTCTTGTCTGAACTATGCAATGTTATTATTTCATTATGAAGGCATAGGTATAAATGCATAGGTATGTGAAAATTTTTTGCAGAATTATTTCGCAAATTATTTAAAATACTAAAATATAAGTTGTATGCCTCTGTAGCCAATTAAAGACACACAGATTAAATAACTTTATTAGTACCATTGAGCAATTAATTTGTTTATGGTTTTTTTGTGGGATTGTTGCAGGAAAACATTGTGAACGAGAGGACACATCTCCTCGAGGTGGCTGAACAGCAGCAGGAGACACCCTCCCCCACCACCTGTGACTCCACGCCAGCACGGAAACCAGATGAACAGAGCGCACTCAACAGGATATTACATGAAACAGCTACGTAAGTGCACTCTGTTAACTTTTTCCAATATGTAAATGTAAGTAGTTCCACATCCCCTAACATGGATTGTTATAGGTAGTGCTCTACTCCAAACACGTGAAAGTCATGCAACTTTCTTGTATTGAATGACTTTAATCATTTATTCTATACTCAATATACGAGTTCACGATATACAAACTGTTGATTGTTACGTCTGAGGACCTGAGTGTGTATTTACTTTATTCTTAATTTACAGTACAGATGCTTGAGTAATAAAAACCCTTACCTAAATGTTAATATTCCTCATTTCTGTTAATAGTGTTTTTCTTTATAATATTGATGTAGTATGCATCTCACTTGCAAGTGAATGTCCAAGCCCGCCCATAGATATTTGTAATCAACCCTTGATAAGATTCAAGCCTAACCTGTTAACCACAAAAGGGGCATAAGTCTCATTTTAACTTGCTAAATAATAAAACCCACATAAGTAAATAACCAGATACCAATTGATGACCGTCAATCTAACGCGCAGTGAGTTCCGGGTTCGATCCCGGGCCAGACTTCTGTTCTGGGCCTGGGTGTTTGTGTATATGCCTTTTTGTGTCTCTATGGCACCCATGACACAAGAGATCACCACGACAATCCTAGTGTTGGATTATTCTGACTGCAGAAAGCCTTTTTTTTATTTTAAAATTCAAGTAGGACAGAACGTCTGAGTCAGGTTTAAGGAAACTTGTCGTCATTGTTTTTATCATAGTCTTATATGGATTAAGAGCCAGTGCTTCCAGGCTTATAATCAATATACAATTATCATTCTAACATCTATAAATCCATTCCAGCAACGTAATAGACGTAGGTGCGCTCGGTCCATACGCTCTCGAAGCGGGGGTGTATAGCGAGCGAGTACGAGCGTATACAGCAAGAGCTGCGTCCGCGGCTCCGCCCCCACCAGCCCCGGCACGACTGCTAGCAGATATGCCGCCCGCCGCTCGGCGTCAGGCGTTAGCCAGTACGCCCCTTGCTTCGGTGGATAAGGATTTGGTAAGTACATGAGTTAAAAGGATCGGGCTTAGTGATAACATTTCTAACTTATTACAAACCTTGGACAAAGGGTTTATGGATATTAAACAATTCTATGAATTTCATTGACTTTTAAACACCTCTTTTCACCTGAAAATAAAGTAATAATTATTTTAACAATGTTTAACATAGACATTTTATTATGAAAAAAAAAAATAACCCAACCTTTCTCAACAACAATATCATTGTACAAAAATCAAATGTTATTCTTTTACAGATAACAAATGCAGTGAAGAAAGCAGCCGCAGCCATATCGGAGCTCCGAGTGGAACATCACGAGGACCTGGTGGTACCTTTCAGGGTCCCGTAGCCGAGGACCTCGGCCTCGACGCCCGAGGACCCACCACCGTGTAAATGGGTGGGACGGATGCCACCTTATACCGCTAGAGGCGCCACTGTGGAATGTCTGTAAAAATGATATGACATATTCCCTGTCAAACAACTTTTTGTATGTTCTTGATCACAAAAGTTTGACTATCAAGTCCTATTTTGCAATGAATTATTAAAGGTGTTAGGCTTTGTTTATGTGTTCAGATATTGAATGCATTGAGACCTGGACAGACAAAATATTGTCTGACTGAATGTCTGTCATAATGTCTTATTTAATGACAGTACAATAAATTATCTTTTATGGCACAGAATGATTACTTCTAGGAGTTACAAAACCGTTATTAGTTTCTTGTATTTTTGCTTAAGTAGTTTGACAGTAAAAATGTCATGGAAATGTCAATTTGACTTATTATTGACATAAATACTTATGCTTCTACATTGCTCTGGAAGCGCCATCTAAGCGGAGCTCCGATCCGCCCTCAGGATATATATATTTTTATGAGAAATGTGATGTGATAAAGGTGAAAAGTGAAAAGTGATACATGTGAAATTATTATTGGCTGTACTGTAGAGTAATTGTCAGATGGTAAGCTTTTTTTGTAATTTTATTGTAGTAGTATACTTGGTATAATATTTTCTGCAAGTAACAACTTGTTAAAGTTTCAAGCAACTTTGCCCCTTACTTCATTTCCTTTGTAATGTATATTGATACAATCTAGTCGCAGTTAAGGGCAAATTTTGATAAAAAATAAAAAAAACGGATAATCTTGCATTACAATATATACTAAAATTTCTTTATGTATGAGTCAAATATGCATGTTGTCTATGTGTCAACTCTGCCACTATGTGTCAACTTTTTTGATACCAAAGGTGATCATTTCCATGTAGTGAGTGTTTTAGGAGTTAATAGTATGGGCTGTTGGTCTCATTGCAAATATAAAATATCCACCACATAAAAATGTCCAGCATAATGTAAGACCAAATTAGACCCTAATAAAGAGGCTATCCTACTATCATATTGGAAATGTCATGACGAAGCCACCTCTAGCTATAAGGATTGACGTATTATCTAAATTAGTGTTTTTAATCTTTTTATGACAGGAACTCCTAGTATCAAAAAATAATTCACATAATATAACGAATTCCTTTTTGTTAACTTTTTCATGTTATATTTTAAAATTTATTAATTTACTTTTTTACCGAAGTACCTAGTTCAGTCGACCTCTCGCGACCCTACAGACCCAAAGCGGACACCCCCCAGGGGGACGCGACCCACAGGTTGAAAAACACTGAACTAAATTAATGATAATTTGAAATATATAATTGTGTAAATTAATACCTACAGTTACAACTAGAACAAATGCGATTAATTACAAAAAACCAGTTGACGTATCGCTGATTCACATGTTTATCACATCACATGGGATATATGTATTAATTTTGCGATAACATATTCCAGTACATTTTCCACAGGAAAGTAACTGCGAATTAATGAAATGGACTTAATTCTGGGTCATTTGCTCGAGTGGCATTAAATGTACTAAAGTTATTTTATCCTTATTTATGCCTTATTGAAAATTACTTATAAAAACATTGCAAGTTAGGCTTTTTGGCTTCTCAGGGTTAACAATACATATATGACAGATTTCAGGTCCGATCTTGTCTATGGTTGATTTCAGATATCCATGGGTGGCGGTTGCCATCAACTTTCAGGTCGACCTTATACTTGAATGCAACCCCTGTATTAAAAAATACGTAATATTTCATTATTGTTGATTTACAATTAAAGTGTTAAATTTTAGTTAAAAAGTTGATTTTGTTAAAATAATTTCTGTCTTTGTTTGATGCTCTTTCATTAGTGATTTTTTTTATCAATTTCAGTTTAAAAAACATTGTTTGTTTATATGTTACCGTTGCCAAAATGACCCGTATTGCCATAGTTAAAAACGAAAATATCATTTATATATATAATAATTTTGTATTTCAATCAAGATAAGCCTTTCTAGTTAATAATAATAAGGATATTAATTGTATGTTGGTATTAAAACATTTTTATAAATAATATAGGAATTAGCAATATCGCTTTTCTGTGTGACTGACTAATCTCAATTATTTTGCTTTGGAGGTTAGAATTTATACATTTAACAAGTCAATAGATACAATTAAATAAATATCCCTTTTTACATTTTCTTTCAGATTCTTTTTTGTTAATGAATGTTTACTTTGTATTATTAAAATATTCATTACTAAGGTTCTTAAGATAAGTACCGGCGCGGTGGAAAATCGTGTAATTGAAATTGCAGGCTAATTTGATAAATTTTGGGATTGTATACCTAAAGGGAAAACATGTGCCCCTAATATTAAGCCCAAATTTTTAACACGTCCAATGCCACTGACACGCCCTGCGTGTTCTTGTAAATTTTACCGCAGTGCCAGCAACACGCCAGGCGCGTTCAGTGTTTTTTTTAATACGCTGTCATCGGAGAAGCATTCAGGAAAGGCATAGTGGCAATGAATGTGTTAAGGCGCCGATATTTGCCTAAGTTTTCTCACTTATTATGAAGTACTTCAAGTAATATTCTCATATTTCAGAACCTATTTTGTTTTTACCAAATGTTAATTTTCATTAATACATTCTAGCCAGTTTCTTTGCAGTTTTATATTATAAAGTCTTAAATTAATCATATGTTATACTAGATCTGAGGTGGGATTTTTTTATACCCTAAAATTTTCGAAACACCATTTTAATATCAAAAAATACATATTATGGAACTTGTACACAACACAAGTCATAACCAAATATAAGGGTTCGTTCACATTTTCATAAATGAAATATGTGTGAAGTAAACCGCTGAAAAGACCCTAAACTTAATAAGTGGAATTGAACATGGTTTTTGACTTTTTAGGGTAAACTGACAACCCCACCAAGACTTTTGTACCTCCGATCGTAAGTTGTATTTATTGCGATAAAACTTTAAATAAGAACGCGACTGATTGAGACTTGTGAGTTGATAAGTGATTGTATATAGATAAAAAATAAATTTATTGAAAAAAGAATATTGTAACTAATATAGACGTATTATTGAAGCGTACGGATGAGCTTGTCCTAATTGTAAGATGGGATGATTTTAAACTTATTTTTGGCTAAAAGTGAGGTACAACATACGGAAAGAAATAATGTTATCTTAAATGACATATATGCATCTCTGTCGTCCATTGTAAAAAACGAGCGAGAGAGCAGTATAAAAGCCGCCATTTTGGATTATATTTTGAGATAATTTAGAGTAAGAAGCAGGTTATTGATCTTTTTATAATACTATGTGCTCGATGTTAGATCTTGAACCTTAGGGTGTTGTGGAATCAGATATATGCGAGGTAGCTAACTGGTATGCGAGCTCAATACTAAACTCCTTACGAAGCTAAGATAAGGGAGTAAGATATCTTTTTTAAGGAGGTAAGGGTAAGATCTATAAAAATGTAATCACTCCATATAAAGACTGCTTCGTTGAAGATTTTTAGCAGAGCTAAGCTAAAGTAAGCAACGAAAATTAAGTTATCGTATTGGTAGATTTGTCGCTCGTACATAGCTTAACTACCCCGCGCATTTCTGGTGAAATGGTTCCCGTTGTTACTATATTATGACGACCCACGTGGTGGAGCGGTCACCATACCGGTCTGATACGCAGTGGGTTCGATCCCCGGCCAGACAGACGTCTGAATGATGAGTTTAGATTTCTGTACTGGGTCTGGGTGTTTGTCTATTCGTTTGTGAGTCCATGGCACCCACACACGAGAAAATCCTAGTGTGGCGCTATGAGTGTAGAAAGCGTTTGTTATAAACTCCTTTATTTAAATTATGTATCTATTTTTGTCAAACCAAAAATATTTCCAGTGCCAATGGCGCATATAAGGGGGGGTTAAGGATCCTAATCGCTCTTAACATAGGCGTGAAAATATAAAATAAGCATATATGATGACGAAATTTAGTTTTTCGCCTATAAATTATAGAGGCTGTTTTTTGTTGACCTTGAATTACGTCTGCTTTTGGACCCGCCCAGTGGTCCATTCGCCCATGCCCAGTGCGCTATAACAAATGCGTTTTAAAGAGTTCAATCTAAACTAAACTGGCGTTCCATTGCTTAAACGACGATTACCATTTACGGTCGTCCACTGATCAAATGGCTTATCTGTGGCGTTAAATTTTTATTTATTTACCTGTAATATAGTTCATTGATAACCGGCTTAAGTGCAAGCATTGTTAAATTTCATTTCGTAAAATAATATTATCTGTGGAGATTATGGTTTAACCAACGTCTTCAATATTTCTGCTTTAATAACAATGCTGATGCTAAATTTAGTTCTTTTGGTTTATTTGTCTGAAGAAGGTTATATCCACAGGTAATAACTAAACTAATATGAAGGCAAGTGCCCGATTGGTATTTCTAAATAAAAACAGTAAATAAAGAATATTAATTATAAATTTAGTTTTAAATTATAAAAGTTGAACTATAATTATTATTGTTAAAAAATATTGATTTAGAAAACCTTACGTATTTTTTTTTCAAATATTTTTGTTATCATTTGGTTGTTTTGTGTGATTTATTATTGATTGTTTAATATGTGTCTGGGAAAAGTGCACAGATTATTATTATTTCATCTTGGAAAGTCTCTTTGTAATCATTTTTCTTTCAAGTGAATTGTTACCTAAGTTTATAATTATTCCCTCTTAAATAAACGGACGATATTTAATTTGATTGCATTGTTTTTATTCATTATCCTATTTTAGCAATCCAATTATTATAATTTTAATTTTAATATTACAATGAGTAAAAATATTTATTTTAAAGGGTTGCAAATACATCGGAAAGAGGAAAAATATACCCCTGAACTCAAATAAGTTTATTGTCACAAAGCAAACAATGCGTAAGCATTGTCATAAATAATTATTTTCGACAAGAAACACACCCTCCAAGTTTCAGGTCTCTGTGATCAGCAGTTTAGGCTGTGCGTAGATCCGTCAGTCATTCAGGACAAAGGATTTTATATATATAGATATGTATAATTCATTAGGTATTGGGTACAATGATTATAACAGAAATGAGGACTAATAAGATTGCGAAAATAAACAAAATGACCGCAAATACAATTTTATACGCTGAAACAAAAATAAATACGTTCCACATGTTATAACAGAAAAATATAGTGAAGTCAGCTTTACTCTGACAGTCAACCACACAATGTGATACATTAACCTGGATTCACAAAAGGCAACGGCATTAAATGGCACACTCGTGATCCATAACAGTAGCCCAGCATTAATCTGGAATGAAGTCGCTTAGATTAATTAGACAGTCCATCGTTCAGAAAGACATCGCATTAAGCCAGTCACATCATGTCGGATATCTGAGTGGTACAAGCGTCAGGTCATTAGCAACATTATCAATTGATATGATCATATATTCATAGGGAAAATTTCAACAAAACGTGTAAAAGCTGTGTTCATTATTAGTTTAGTTAGTTCTGTGTCCTTTATTTGTTTCAAACAATAAGAAAATAGGTATTATTGTAACATGATTATTACGCTAGAGCATTACTGTCATATATAAAAAAGGAGACGGTGTGTATCTGTTTGTAACTCAATCACACACGAACAACTGGTACATCTTACATGAACTTTTGCACGCATGTGTTAGTATTACCTGTATGTTAGTATTCACCATTGACCAGGTCAACTTATGGGCTGCTGTTGATTTCAATATTTTGCACTATTTAAGGATGGCGACTATCTTTGTGTTTCATTTCGAAGTACGAGTACTAGTAAGAAGTCAGCTAGTAATAGTTAATAAATAATTTGCACATAATTTTTAGATAAATTGATTATAACTATAGTACAAAATAATAATAGAAAGTAGAATCTTCTATCTCGGTGTACAAAACAATAAAGTAACAGTAACGAGATGTTTCTAGATATAAACTATATGAGAGGCACATATATCGCGAAGATGAACGCTGGCCAGGCGCGGTATACGTCTGCCTTTTATTGCCGAAGAACTTTAATGCGGCCGTAACGAGCCGAGCGCCATAAACCAACTCCATTCGAGGGCCGTTTTTTATAACTTCATCAAAGTTTTACAAAGATTAGTTAGTACGAGTGCAATGAAGATATCTCACCGAAGAAGTTTCTGGTCGTAAAGAATCTTATTTTTATATCTCGGATATATTACTAGAAAGTGTAGCTGGAAAGTTTTCCATTTTATATTTTATAATAATTCATGTAACGCGTATTAAACTTATGGCCGAGTAAAGGGGTTTGTAATGTTCGAAGAGAGGATTATAAATTGTATACTGGCAACCTTTTCACGCCCACGTGAAGAATAACAAAAAGCCATTCAACAATTTAGGGTGCCGTGAAGATTGTACAAGGCGGCCATCTTGTTTAGACGGCTCAGTACGCGTTTTTATCCCTGACTGTCGGTTTGCGGCCATAGTTTCGAGTTTCTGATGCCTCTTCAATGTATATATCAACGGTATCAGTGGTTTAATACTTTTGCTAAGTAGTAGTTAGTTTCTTTCAAGCTTTTACTTTACTCGCCTTGTAAAGGTGATAGTGAAAGAGAAGTGAAACGTATGTAAGGGACAAATCTAGTCAACTCCAACCGATTGAGTTAAAATTTTGCATATTCTTTTCGTGCGGATGGTAGTGCACGATTAATTTAGCGATATCATCTAAATCCAATATGGCGAACTCCTTACGATGGCGAACTATTTTTTTTTTTCAGCTATCATAGAGGAGTATCGTGGATATCAAATAACCGTTTTGTAAGAACACGTGAAAATTTCATGATAATAACTTTTAAAATAAAATTTTAGGTTACCTATCGAGAGGCCTATGTATCTAAAACCAAAAACATTTTGTTACATCACGAAGATTTTCTTCTTCGTCATGTAAGAAATAAAAAAGAAACTAAAAAACAATACTTACTTTTGGCTCTAGAAATTACACTCACCGGAGCTATTGGATTGACTGAAAGAATGACGTGTATACCCTACAACACATCAAGCGGAATGTCAGCTATTTTCACGTAGCAAATAATATTTCAGCTTGTCGAAGTAATTGGTAAGCAAGAAAATAATTTTAGTTTTCAGTGTAACATAAAACTCATTTATTTCTATACAAAAATGAACTTTAATCTCTCAAATATCGTCTATTCTGTACGATGTCCTCGCATTGTCGTGATGGAACATGATTCCTGTGCAATTTGCCAATTCTGGCTTTTTTAATTTTACAAGTTATTGGTAATAAACTTCTGAATTGATCGTTTAGTTGTTAGGAAGTAGCTCAGAATACACAACACCTGTGTAATTAACAGCATAATCCTTTTTGATTCAACTCGGCCTTTGATATGGTCTGTGCTGATGCATCATGCTTGGACATGATTTTTTCCGATTTACATTATTGTGTATGTATACATTTAACTGATTTGCAATATAAATATTCTACAATTGGCAAACGAATAACGAAAAACACTTGCCAACCTAATAGTACCTAATCAAATATTTTGTATAACAAACACAATTATTGATCGACGATTAAATTTGTATAGGTGTTGGTGAATTCGAACGATTTTAAATTTGATTTTGTTACATAGGCACTGTCATGACTGCAAACTATGCAAAATTTAAATGTTATACCAATAACTGTTAGCATTCTCAGAATGTGAAATCACAAAACAAACGGTGTCCTCTTAGAATTATTTATATTATCATTACAAAGTTCAACACTTATGCAATTACGAGAATTGTCAGTATCTAATGAATCATTATTGTTAAGTACCCATTTTATCAAGATAGTTTGCATGCAAAACTAAGTAAACAAATTAGCGTAAACAATGCCGTAAAGAACTAGTATATAAATCTTTTATAATCTTATAAAGAATTCAGCTATTGTTATACGTTTCATTTAGTTTAGTAACATAAAATATGGCTGCGGAACTATCGAGGATGCCAGAACAGTAAATAATTCCGAAGCATTCCCTAGAGCGTATTCAGAGCTCTTCGGCCTCCTCCAACATAATTAAAAAACTTTGAAGATTATTTTCATTGGCCGGCATCTCCTCACCACTCCTCCCGTTCACGTACAATGAACTTCGCTCGTTGGAAACAGTTCGATGTTGGAAGTTGGTCGAACGAAGCGAACTTATTGTTTCTTTGAGAATTATGCCACCGGATTCAACGAATTGAGTCTTTTGTCGTAACATCTAAATCTGTGTTACGGGAACGTTGGCCGGTAGGTAGTACAGCTTTTATTTTATTGTTATTACGCGGCACTGCCGCTTTCCAAGAACTGGAACGAATTTACTTCTTCGATGTTTTCAACTCGGCTCGAATGGAAAACGGAATGCAAAATGTTTTATCCGAGTTTTGATTTTGTTATACAGATAGAATATGAAATTTCTAAGTCTTTTGTGTTGTAAAGTACTCGTGTTAGGCCACATGCTGGTTTTAAAAGGTTTTAATATACTTATATATACTGGTTTTAATATACTTAAAAGGATAAATAACTGTAAGTGGTTTTGTTGAAAAGCTATAAAGTTTTATTGTACTTTGTTTCACATGTGTATTGTATAGGTACTCGTACATATGTAGATTTGATCTGCGGAAAATGTAATTTAAAATCGGGCCTACTATTCATGCAGCTTTGTTTCCCAGTAACATGATTAATGTTTTATTAATTCATTATTGATTGCCTATATCATACGTATTTTGTAAACGCACTAAGGTAATATAAGCGGTTGTTTTCCTAAAAGTAGAAGCAAGCTTCCGGCTTTTAACAGATCAAACATAAGAGGCGCTCGCTTGGTCCCTCAACACCTCGCGATTTAGTTTCACAAACATTGCCGGGTGATCGATCGAACACGAACTATCGCATAATAAATATGATGGATGCATTATCCTATACTTATTACGTCATAGTTTTGGTTTGTAAGCTGGTATGGAATGAATAGGATAATGGTAACTAACGTAGAAGTAGTGGTATATAGGTAGGTGATGGAACCATACAGTTATTAGTTAAGCACTGTTATGTTCTGTGTGATGATGGCGTAGGCAGAAGATACATTTGTACGTAGTTTTCCAGCGTAGTCCTTAGACTCACATGCTGTCTGGTATTATACATGTTCATGATTTCATTAGGTGGACTGTACACTCGTCAGCTACTACTAATTCTTTATGTATTGTTTAGTTTATTAAAAATATATTAATAGCTTTTATATGTATGTAATCTTTTATAAAAGTTATTCATGAAATATAAATATACGAATTTTATTAGTAAATAATATATTTAAAACTCCACGTTTGAAAAACCTATCAGAAATAGAATTAGAAAAAAATATGTTTGCGAAAAAATACGCTTATAAAATTCAACTGCATAGCATGTGAAATTCAATGCTTAAAATTGGCTTTCTCCCAACTTGTGCAATGCGGAAAATCGTATCCAAATGCAGCCCATAACGTTCCAGCACGAAGCCTGGCTCCGATTCGTAATGCTTTATAGGTAATACGATAAATTGTTGTCAGTACAATGTGTAGTACATGATATGATTCTCACAAAATATTGTTGGAAACATCTATCATGTGACAATACGGTCAAATTATTCCCCGAACTCCGCCCCAGGCAGTGGTTTTCACGAATACGAAAACTTATTTGTCGGAATGTTTTGTTTGCCTCACCGTGGAATTTTATTGATTTAATAGGTTTTCCTTCTGTATTTCGTATCCCTGTACGTGTTTTTGTTTAGACGCCAAATCAAACTTGTGGCTTCAATTCACTGTTTTCATTCTCAAACCGCTTAAAAGATGTCTGTTTTTATTTAAGTTTAAAAATACAATACAAATAAAACTGCATGAGTGCATCCAGTACCAGGTTAACATAAATAGAATAGAGCTCACGAATGAATGGTTCATTTTTTCTAAAGACTTGAGGGCGTCAGGTAGGTAGATGACAACAGATGATTAAGATCAACTTTTTAGTAAAGTTGATCTTAATCTCGCATGTACCAGGAACTCATAATGTTATAGAAAGCCACAGTTTAAGACGGAGAGAAACAAACCTGTTCGAAATTCTAATCCGATTTTTTGCTTCATCTTCACTCGTTCATTGATGATAAAAGTGTATTGACCAATAGCAACGATACGTACAAATACGTGTAGGACATAAACTACATTTTCTTATTTTTATAATATCGAACTGAGAAACGGCCATGCACTCCACCTAGTAGCAGTAGCTAGTGCCGCCCGTGGACATCTATTATTTATCAATCCCAGGTGAACCTTACCGAGGTTGGTCATCGTAAATGCGTTGCCTCTAAGAAATATTTTAGAACGCCCTGGATAATGAAGTCGCCCTTTTTATACCCTTCAAACCAGAACATAGCAGCTCTCACTATTGATGTTGTTAGGCAGAAAATTTCCATTTTGTTTTCTTGTATAACAGGCACCTGGCTCTTTTTATTTAGTTGAGAAATTCAAGGTAAAATTCTGTAGACATAATAACAAAATCTTTAATGTTCTTGACTCCTAATAATCCGATTACAGATGTTTATGATTTTTACTGTATAAACTTTATAAAGATCTGAAGATAACAGTTTAAAAGATAATGAAAGATTGATATATATCTGTCCCGTTTTCCATAAAGGCGCTGTACACTCGGCAGGTGCCCATTCACGACACATCGCTCGTCGAGCATTCACCGCACGATCCACAATGCATTATAAATAAGCGCCTTGCGGTCCTGCGCTCTTCGTGACGCTATCTTAGACCGCTCATGTTTCTCATATTTCGGTCACAGCCTTTTTAAAAATGATTGATTGAACATTGTGTTTAAAAATTTCCTTTTTGAAATTATATTATTTAGCAACGATTAAATTTCTGGATAAATGAACGTACATTTTATTAATTAAATGTGTCAAAAAGTACGTGTACGTAAGTACGTATGTAAAGTTACATATATACTTTTACCACGTGCCTAAATTTATTAAAAATATAAATTTTTTTCTTAATAAATTTTATTTTTTACAAAAGCCACTTTTTTAAAAGAGGTTGACTCACTTTATATTGTCGATTTAGGATGCTAAATGTATAACAAGAGATTTTTTTCTCTTTGTATTTAGTTTAAAAAAAAACAGCAAATAGACTGTAATAACTACACTTAACTACTATTTTCTTTAATTGCTGAGCATTATGAGGCGGTCACCATTTCTCACCATTTATACCAAACCTTTTTTTTAAAGGAAATGCCTGTCGCCCCATTTATTCCCATAAATTCGATCCCAAATAACGCCCCTCACCCCTAAGGGTAAGTAAATAGAGATTATATTTTAACTATTTAGCATTTTATATCATTGATTTTTTTTTTCTTGTAAAAAATGTATAGTCTTTTTAACCGACTTAAGTTGTAGTCCTTTTAACGACAAAAAATGTGGAGGTTCTCAATTCGACTGTATTTTTTTATAAAGCTATAGTGTATAATTTGCATTTATATTTATAAATTTTCTGTTTTTGATCAATAAAGAGTATTCATCGCTACGCTTTGCCTCAACTTCAAGCTTTTTACCGGTGTCAATTACACTGGCAGTTTCCTACTGAACCACACCTGCGCTAAATGCCAAGTAATTATGTAAAGAGGCGCGCTTAACTATTTTAATATTACCCTAGAGCACAGTTTTCGACTTGCTGTATAATTGAATAATAAGGAACATGAATTAACAATTCATTTTTACTTACCAATTTTTAATGACTACAATAATTGAAAAGATATTTTCATTGGAATAATATCTGTTGACTATTAATAACAACCATTGAACTTTGCGCTTCGGAAACTTTTTAATTGCAATCAGCCTCAAAGTCGTTAAAATTAATTGGAAATGTATAAAGTTACACGGATCAATACGAGTACAAGCACCATTCACTTCTTGACCCACATCATTACAAATTTAATAGATATCATAACATACAAACATAGATAAGATATTATTTATCATTATATGGTCCATTCAATTAATAATAGTAGTTTGTAATAATATTAACATTTCCTACTATAATTTTATCCAATTGTTTCCATAGTTTTAATATTGCTCAATCTAGTTATTTTTGAAGGCTTACATTGAGTCATAGACCCAATACATGAGAGTTGATTATAGGCTTCGAGAAATCTCTGACAATGATCAGCATAACACATTTTTCATCTGCAGAATTAATCACGCTGTAAAAACCGTTTAATTATGTTCTACTCGTGTCGCACAAATATTGCAGTAAGTAAAATGTACTTATTGTATAAAAGACCACGCAAACAAAGCCATGAGAAATAACTATGTAGTAGGTAAAGATTCTTACGGGACACTGGGGGCGCAGGAGTACATGTTGATCAGCACTAAATTATTAGCTCACCATATATGATGAATAATTCATCTTCGTCGGTGTATTATATTTACAACAATCATATTCGAACCAGTTTTGTGGATGGGTGTGGATGCCCTTTTCCTTAAATCTGAAGTGATCATCTTAGTTCTAAGGAATGACAACGCATCTGTGATCGGCTTCAGATAGAAAGATAGTTAGTGAACACTTACGTTCAGGTGTACTGCAAACTCGTATACTATTTCAATGTTATATAAAACATAACAAATGTGAATCAGTCTATGCATTATACACCAAGTGCCTATATTTGGGAACTTCGTCAAGTTCTCGAAGTACCGTAACCACGTAAAGCCGTGAAGTCTGAGACAGCTCCGTCAAACATTCGTTAAGTTTAATTAGATTCATCCGATCCGACTGTGAGGTCAGCCAGTTCACAAATTTAGACAATTCTAACTTCTCCAAGTCGAGGGTGTAACTAGGCGGACATAATGTTCAGAAGCCAAGTACAATTTGGAGTCAAAGACAGTGACAGAATGCTGAGGAGCTTGGAACTCGATGTCGACATCGGAGTCGATTCGCTGACTTTTAATTACACAGTACTTAGTTTAGGTAGTCGAGAAACCTTAATAAAAGTGAAAATAAGTAAAGTTAATTATCCTAAAGGAGAGATATAATTACGAGTAGAAGCGAAAGCCTTATAAACGTTTTACCCTATTTCATACCGAATTAAAATTAAATCTTACTTTTTATATTATAATAAAATGTATAACAAATATTACGAAGCCAAAATTGTAGCCGAGATTATTAAAATCTGACGCTCATCATTATTAAGAAAGACGATTCCGGTAATCCCGGATTACATAGATGATAGACGTAGAATCTGATTTGAAATATTCTACGTACACGTCACTATTATGTTATCATATATACTTTAAGACATTGCTGTGTATTAATATCTGTAAAAAATTGCTGTATCTAATATGCCCTCTGGATAAAATACTATTTATCTTGATACAAACCTAACCCTAACTCTTAACTGTCACAAACAAGTCTTGCAGAAAACTTCTAAACGCGCCAGGATAAACCCAACAACAGTTATTTCTAAAGAAAGCGCTCAGTTGGCGTTAAGCGTCGAGAATGATACATTTATTTAGCGGAAAACCAAGCTATTATAACAGCGGGCGACGTATTTTGTTGCGCCATACGTGACTACACGGAGCTATTACGCGAAGATACATGTTTCTTGACTCCCTTTTTTTGAGTCCCTTTTTATGCCTCGTTGCTGCATGCGGTACTTTCTTTTTCCAATGTTAAGAAAGCTAAGTCAAAATCAAGGAGTTATATATTAACATTGTGAGTTTCAATTTATATCTGTCTGTTTGATGACCCACGTGGTGGAGCGGTCACCATACCGGTCTAACACGCAGTGGGTCCCGGGTTCGATCCCCGGCCAGACAGACATCTGAATGATGAGTTTAGATTTCTGTTCTGGGTCTGGGTGTTTGTGTATTCGTCTTTGTGTGTCCATGGCACCCACGACACAGGAGAAAATCCTACTGTGGGGCAATGAGTGTAGAAAGCGTTTATGTTTACGTTTATGTTTATGTCTGTCCGCCGTTCAAATACGGTACGTATTTTCCGAAGTCGAAGTATTAAAAATTGATTATCACTTGCCTAAATGGTAAAGGCGAGGAAACCTACACGCCTATAAGTTCTTTGGTGAGTTCTTTAGAGTTCAATTAAACGATAGTTAGTACCTTAACCTTTCGAAAAGTTAAATGATCAAAACTTTTTTTATATCGAATACACCGTACATAATTACATACCGGGCATTTGCCAGAGCTTAATTTAGAGGCAATTCTGCTACAGTAATAAGCCAGGGAATAATTTAACAATGGTAAGTATGGTAACTAACACTTCATACATAGATTATGAGATCATGTCTTTAGGGTGCTCTGAAGTTTATTAGTTCATCATCCACCTTATTTATTGCTCGGGGATTTGTGGCAACTTAATACGTATTTAATTATCTACGTGCATGAGCGCTTCCGGCCCCGCTCGACTAGCGGATGAAGTTGTGTTACGTGGTGTGTTGTGTTGATGTTACTCGGCTGCTTCCGGCTTTCCGTATTAGGGTGCCTTCAGAGATTGGCGAAGTAGCTAAATACGGCACAGCTAAGTTTTGAAATTAAGATGATCCAGTAAGATGTACTATGAAAATGCTATAGCTACAAGGTCGCGAATCTTAGCTTCCTTAGCTTCAATCTGTTGATATCATCCCTTATAGTTATAGTTTATATTATTTTTATAATATTTAAGTAGAAAATGAGCTGTCCTTCTGACTAAGTGGCCACTGCCAACCACAAACATATGTAAACAACTTCATTTAATAATCTAAGGTCCTAATATCACTCGTGTCACTTGTCCCGAGGGATAAGTCAGTTAGTATATGACTATATATGAAAGTGAGCCGGCAACCACATATTTTCTACCAAAACGCCAGAAATTGATGTGGCGGTAGTACAGGTCGAACTGTGTTTGCTGAATCGACTTGCTAAGTAAGGTTGAAGACAAAACAAGCAATCCTGTAGGTGAATTTTACAAATGTATGTAAAAATACACCCCTATTACCTTACCTTAATACAAGATTTATGCTACATTATAACAGAGGAAATAATGTCCGCCTATCGCTGTGGTAAGTCGCAACGCTTATGGATAGAAAAGTGGAAGCTAATTAAAGAATAATTAGCAGTCCACCTGCATTGAAGCAAAATAAAAATAGGTTAATTAACATTGATGCTAGTAGCACTTGTAAAAAAAATACTAGTGTTGTAAAAATCTAGATTATTCTCATTATTTTACATTATAGAGAATATTATCATTGATCGAAAGTATGACTTAATGAGTAGCATTGTGCTTTGTTCGCTAAGAGTACTTGAAATTGAATCCATCGTTGGCTTCAGACTCGAGTACTCATTCAAGGTTCATTGCTCTCCGTATGAATCGAATATTAAATGTTATTGAGAAATAATTTGCAAGAAAGACGGGGTCATTGTACGTTCCGGAATACAGCACTAATGAGAGGATTTTATGCTGTTAACGTTCTCATTTGTAATGTGTGATTTATGTATGCTCTATTTTATTAACCATCAGAACGTCGTTGTATGTATTTGAATTGGCTGTACCAATATTAAAAGTTATTTATATAACAGAGTTTGATTCTAAATTTCATATAATAATTTGTGAACCAACACAAACAATTCGAAGAGCTCAAGGACCTCATCGGTGACGTCACGAGACGCCGCGCCGTCGCGGCGCCGGACTATGAAATGGATCGTAGCGGGGACGCCTTAACGCCGTAGCTCGTAGCTATCTCGTAGCACTTGTCAGTTGATGCTCTTGAAAGTTTTAAACGAATAACTGTTTAACTGCTATTTGAGAAAATGGACTGTATACGCTTTATATAATATAATCAATAACACTTAAAACAAGCCAAATATTTCGCCTCTATTAGTTTTAATGTCGCTTTACATTCCATAATCATTTTATTTTCGATAATCAAAAATGTTACATTTAAACTCATTACTTATTTGACTTAATCAAAAATTAGAAACATATACATTGTAGCGTACATACAAATACAATAATTCGTGAGATAAACACTTTGTGAATTTTGTGTTATAATATGTTCAGTTTGCATTAAAAAAGTTCATAAAACATGAATATTATGAAAATAATGGTCCCGGAAAATTATATTTATTTGACATATTCCTGAAAGCTGTTATATTCCTGAAACCATTTTTACCACAAACTAAAAACGTGGAGCATTTAAAATGCATGCACGATAATTCGTTGATACCTTATGTGCTGGTGAAAATAAATAATAAAAATATTTCGACAATTTGATTGCTTTGTTTTTGTTTATAGTGTAATAAATTACCCCCTTGGTTGATTAGCTTTCACTGTTTTATAAGTGTGATTATTGATCGATCACACTGGGGTGCGCTGTGGTATTAGTCTTGAAATCGTGTGAAATCGCTCTTTCCCGTTCATGTTGTAGGACGCGACTAAGGTTAAAATGTATGACCTTTATAAAAGGTTTAAAAACAGATACTGCGATGCATTGGCAAGTGCGGTGAAAATAACCAACGGCGACGATAGCCATTTAGTCTAGAGTCATGAACTCCTTGTTAATAACTTTGTAAATGTCCTTACATCTTGCTACATTTGTGCAGTAATAACCCGTTTGAGAAAACAGTGTAGCTTTAATAAACACGTTAAACGCTAATTTAGTTATTATTAGCGTAGTGAGCGCTCGAGCAGGAGCTTAAAGCGCTCTAAGCCGATCGGGCGCCTACAATTAATTAGCTCCGGCGCGGAGCTTCCGGCCCGCTTTACATTAATTCAATAGATACATATTGGCTTATTAATTGCTTCTCCCTTCTTTGTCTTTCCAACAATCTTCAGTTATTGGGAGTTCAGTTGAAGTTTCAGTTTGACTTAGAAGTTCCGAGTCCTTGTTGGGTGGGACGCGGCAGGAGGCGGTCGCTCTATCGCTTCTTATTTTGACCTACATCAACGGAAAGATTTGTTTATAACGAAATATGAGTTGTATTTCTTTTCTTTTCAATTTATTTAAGTTATTCAAGGAAAGTAAGAATTCACTGAAATCTGTATTTTAAAATTGTCATTTTTTGCTACACATTTGTAAATACTTCTAAAACACGAATAATTCAAATTATATTTTAATTTTCACTTACAGATATTACTTATGTCCCGTGGGGGTAAGAAGGGCACATGCGGGCACGAATTCCGCATTCATATTAAATCTATTGTATTGAAACGCATTTATAATAAAGCCCATTGATGCCGTACATACCCTTTGATGTAGCTGCATGGATGGTAACTATTGTTTCATCCATTGTATAAATGTGTAATATTTGGCATGCGATTTTCAACATAAAGCTTGCACAGCAGCGCCACCTACGTACGTGATGTTACATCAAAGTAAGTCTTTGATCTCACGCAGTAACGGATTTTTTTGTTGTTACGTTATTCCTTTTGCACATAATATTTGTCAAAGGCTTTATGTTTTCAGGAAATGTAATTGTTTTTATGTTAACCCGTTTATGTTTACTCTGTTTTATAACTGAATATAACGCCGAAAATGCGTGAAATCGGTAGTAGAAGATAGTAGAATCTTTAATGGTTTGATTCCGGTAAACTCTAAAACACTAAAATAACCAATTATACGAGTACTGTACATACTTCTATGTCGCCCATTCCACGAATGGAATATGTTCAATGTAATTATTGGTTTAATGATGTATATAAACCACAAATTAAATAGGTTTTATATTATATGCTTTGTGAATAAAACGCAGTGGTCGATTGATAATGATTACAATTCGGATTAGCGCATATACATATACATATACAGTTATGTCGATCAAATAGTCGAGCTGTGGACTTGTATCATTTCATGATGTTCAAACAGTTTATTGGACGTGAATGCGTCAATCCATTCATCGGTTTATTTACTAGTTTTCTAGTTCCACATATTAACAAAGTTGTTAACGAACTAATTGAAATATTTATCATAAAATTAATTTTACGTACATTGTAACAGTCGTTCAACTAAATGTTGTGTATATGTTTTTATTGTATGTTTTATTTTTTACTAAGAAATCAGAGAAAGTAGGACAGAACCAGAAAACAACGTGACTAAAAATTCATTTCTTTGCCCTGGGGTACGTTTATGTATGTATACCATTATCTTTGTTTTAAGATTGAAGTAGCAAATATGTACACACATCACTTAAGTAAGTGGCTATTACGGTCCATAAGCCAAACAGTTCCCGACACCATATAGAACAGGGGTTTTTCTTGAAGCCAATCATGATCTTTGAGTTATTCGGTTACTAAGATGATCGATTCATTTGTAAATCAATCACCATCTACTCCTCTCTAACGAAACACATGAACTTCTTAAGAAAGAAAGGAATAGAAATAGTTTATTCATAATGTGTACACACCCACACTGTTAAAGGCACAGTAATAATATACAACAACTAACATTAGATACGTGAGTGGTATACATCACGAAACGGGTCCTTCTCAGCATTATGCTGGTTGACTGCTTTCAGCCA
>DWTU01000171.1:0-21223 GCA_018251515.1 Cecropterus confusis | reverse complement strand
GATGTATTTCATTGTTACAGTTGGCATTTAGCTTGTTAGATATAGTAAGTAACCTTTAGAAGAATAGAATTGAACGAGCAAAGAAATGATGTGAATAAAATAGAGAGATGACATCAAGTGCATGTTCTTATATGTTGAATCAATAATGATTTGGATCGCTGAAACATTGCAGGTGAGGCCGTAAGCTCGCGCGGTGCGTGGGCGCCGCCTACAGTCTTCAGTTAGAGACCGGCCACGACGCCGCTCGCACGAACCTGACGCCGCACAAGGTATATACAAACACTAAGCAATCGCTTCACGTAACATTAGCACTAATAAACGCTTTCGACGTATTCGTATTTTTATTTGCTTGTCACCTGGCGACCTCGACATCCATGACTAATTTCACCACCGAAGTATTCCGTTACAAAAATAGTTCGCCATGACTTCACGTTACACAAATAGCGCGTCTCACTTTCGCGGCAGAATGCGCTACGTCAGCGGATGGAATCGTGCATGTAGACCCATAACGGCTTACTAATTATCTAACGATTATGTGGGACATGTAAAATTGATCGAGCGCTGCATAGGTGTCATCCAAGTTGTTTAGGTACGCGCTTTAAATATAGGATAATGTTTGTTCACGTATAGTATCGTCTGGATTGTTCGACAAGAATATTTCCGACCTTGATGACGGTATTGTTAACCTTGTCTCTTAACAAACAGCTGTATTGGCCTTAAAGTTATTCCAGGCATTACTTTTATTTATAACATCATTATTTTTAAACAATTTCACGTAGTTGTCAACCATTTATGTTTTGTTTACTGAAAGTTAATAGTGAATAAGAGTAATTTTAAAACGAATATACAAAACCAGACACGACACTTACTTTTTTTTTACTTCAGTTAAATTTTAAAGATAAGTGTCGTAGAAACTAATTGATAGTCGTGTAAAGCTAATTGTCATGTTTTTTAAACGTTACTTACGGAATGATTTGACAAGTTTTCTCGTGCAAAATGTTTCGTAATAATTTCATAACTCTGCAAAACAAAACGTCCAGGAGACACGTAGATCATCTCTCGTCGTCTTCTTTAAATACCGCATCTTTCGGACAGTTACACGTACTTTTTTTAGGCACTCCCACGCGCTTCTCCTACCCGTGGAAATATTGTCTGCAATGCATAAATAACATAGCACGATCAAAGAAACAGAAAACAAATATTTCTAAGAAAAAATAACATACGATTCACAAGTATTAGATGTCTGTTCTACGCTTGAGTTTTGCAGCATTAAACGCTTTAAATAACATTTAAAAAATATTGTTAATATTTCCAATATTTTTTATAATAAAAATTGATATTGAAATTACTTATTACAATAATTACCCTATTATAAAAACATGTTACACAGATTACTGTTATATAAAAGATTTATTTGCATGCACCAATTTTGTCACGTTTGTCGGGTCAGTTAATTTAACAGTATTTTTGTTTATGGTGCATCGCACCGCGGGATGTCTTCCGCGACTATTTCGCAATGACTCTTCCAGACATACACAAATAAACCCGCCGCCAAATTGTTCTTACTGCGGCACACCGTTTGTTTATTCCAACGAACTCAAGAATTACTGGATACATTTATGTTTAAATACACCACTTGAATAAAACTTAATAATTTGTGAACAATTTTAAAGCTCTCGTTATTTAAGTCGACTCGTGAACGTCGAGTCACGTTGAAGTGAATCGCTCCATATCTTTCAATAATGTTATCAGACTCTCCCCGTCTCCGTTGACGCTAATATTGAAACTTATTTGCACAAAGCTACCTGTCTCTCGCACATTATTCGGAAAAAAATATTATAGCCGTCGTCGTTGGTGCCAGGGCTAATAAAAACGCAATAAGACGCCGCCTCGCCTCTAACCCGGGGCACGAATCTTACGAGAGGGTAATAAAATTACCTCATGAGGAAGATAAAAATTGACAATCCAATTTTTCGGGCATCTAAAAGTAAACAGTGTTATTTCCCTAATTAATGTGAAAACTTTATTATACGCATTTAAATAATGAACCAACTTTGTTAATACCTAGCTGTGCTATTTGATTTCAGCATGACTTCAAAAATAAGATAGAAATACTAAATCTTAAAGTTAGCAAGTCATAAATTTTACAACGCTATTAAACAGTAACCGTTTTGCATATAGAACGTTCAAGATGTATCACATCAAGTCGTTTTATTTTATCTCTATTATACGTCGTCGCATAAAACGAATTACAGATTGAGACGAACATGACCGAGGATTTAGAAGGAAAACACATTTACCACGAATAATATAGTGTATGGTAACACGTAGATAAACTTTTTATACCTAGAAAATGGTACAAAGGCAGCTATGAACTTTCTGCACCAGTCGAATTTAAAGCAAAGCACAAATCAAATAATACAATACAAAGCTTACACATAAATCTCATTACCTTTACCTATTTCATACACCCATCTCTCAGCCTTTTGAGTTCTACCCCGAGACATAGCATGGTAGACAGATTGTCCTCCCCTAGTAGGGGTTTTGGCAGTAGTCACCGCGCCTGACATGCGTATGCGATCGCAGTGGATTTTGTTGTTACTTAGGAAGATGCTGTTCATAGCCTGGATCAGGGATGTTGCGGATGCCGATGTTTTCACATCTGCGGATGCGGATTTTTTAAGGCTCACTTCCGCGGATGCGGATGCGGATGTCCAAATCTATGCGGAAGCTCCGCATTTGCGGTTGCGAATGCGGATATTCGCGGATATTCGCGGATATTCGCAACATCCCTGGTCTGGATATCATCCGTAAGTTGGCCTCATGATATCCACAGGGACACTACACATACTGGACTATACGTATACTACACTACTACTCGGTAGTAACTTATACTACTATATACTATTAATTTACTATCTTTACTCACATATTTGTAACATTTATATAGGTAAATATGTTGTAATTTTTAGGTTCTTTACTTTTACAGAACTACTTGTAAATGGACGAACATTTAATGAATCCGATTAAATATTTGGTTTTTTATTTGGTTCCAGCGCTGAACGAACGACTCCAAGATGGCCACTGGCCCGAAGATAGTACACAAGCAGTTCAACTCACCCATCGGGTTGTACTCTCAACAAAATATCCAAGAAACGCTCAACAAGCATCTACAGAACCTCGACAATGGCACAGTAGGGTAAGTAATAAGCACACCTATACTTATAATATTATAAAGGGAGTAGTAACACACCTGTTATTGAGTTTAGGTAGAACCCCTGTTGTATATGAAATCACTTACGGATATCCATGGGCAGTAATGCCCACTTACCATCAGATGGACGGCATACTCGTTGGCTACTTAAATTTTGTCTATACCTACAGTGTTTTAATATTATAAAGCTGAAGAGTTTGTTTGGTTGAACACGTTAATCACGTCAATCTAAGCAACTGGTTCGAATTGAAAAAAATATTTTTGTGTTACATAGTCCGTTTATTGAGGAAGGCTATTAGGCTGTACAACATCACGCTATGAAAACCGCGGAGCACAGCTTGTAAAAAAATATTATTTGCATACATTATTTTGCTTTCTAAAGAGTGTAAAACATAAAATAAAAATTTTGTAACTTTTCTAAAATTGTCATGAAAATGTTTCATTTACATAAAATAAAAACTGTAGTTATTTTCGAAAAACATTGGGCTTGACCTTGGCTCCACAAAGCCGGTGCTCAGTATAGATACGAGATAAAGACGAGAATAGAATAAAAAAGAAAAACAAGACTTGAGTGCGGCGCGTACATTCGCTAAGAGGACAAAAATATTTTTGTAACTCAGTTTGTAAATGGCGCAATATGTATTTTTTGGAAAATATGAAACAAAACGATACGTTAAGTTCGCTTTTGTTATTATATTTATAACAAATCCGTATTGAAAGCATTTAAAGTGAGATGCAATGTTTGATGATCTGTTTAACGGTATCGGTATTAAAAAACGAAAAATATGTGTATTTCTCATCTCATAGCATAAGTCATTACAACTTAATTCTCTGGGTAATCATGATATTAGAATATAATATGATATAGAATAGCTATTATGTTGACTTATTATTAGATTTTCCGCTATATTGATCGGTCGTCTTCTATTGCTATGTAATAATCTTAATTAGATGTAATATAAAGAAGATTTGTTTCTCAGGCGTGTATTTAAGATACTTTCACCAGATACTCAAACTATTTTACCGGTAAAAGTTGATTTCAAAGTCAGTAAAACCTTTGTGGTTCATCTCCAGCGGGACCGTCACACTTTCTGACAAATACAAAAGTGTTAAGCGCTGCTAGGTTCTGATCTAAAGAGTGTGGTAAGGGACGACATGTTTATCTGAGGCATTCCAACCTTGTCCTTAGTAGCGACGCCTCTGTACTCGACCTTAGTAAATTCTAATCTTATCCAAGGTTGACCACAAGTGTCCATAACCGGCAATGAGCTCGTTTAAAGGTAATCTTTATACAGGCACTTTATACAGGATAAGCACAGATGTCCTTGCCTAGTAGTGTCAAATTAAGTAAAGGATGGAGTTGTTTCTTGTTTGCAATTGGAATATCATAAAGAGCACTGAAAAAATAAAACAAATAGACATTTAATGACATTCACGAATCAGCTTTTAAATATGTGACTAGTTACTGTTGGCATGATGATAAGTACAACAAATCGACCAACAAACGTATTTTAAACGTTCCCAATGACTCAATTCACTCCGTTGACGCACTTGGCACTTTATTATATGCGTAGTAATAGCATTAAACTCTAAATTGGAGGTAGAAGGCAAGTTAGAGGGGCCAGGATCAAAAGGGGTGAGTTGGTCTGGAAAAAATAGGTATAGGGATAGATGGTCTCCTTCGGTCTCTTTAGTACAAGATTACGTTTCCTCAAAACACTCATTGTTTACGTTTTTACCCATCATTGCAATGTACATTGCAAGGAATGATCGAAAACGTAAACGTGCGAGAACACTGAGCTATGTGGATAGGTATGGGTTCTATATTCCTTCAGACCCTTATAAGATTTACTGTTTATAATTTGTAAGTTCAAATGATTTTAGACCTATCAGAAAAATCTACTGCTTACCTAAGAATATATGGTTGTCATATTAGGTAAAGCAATATTATTTCTTATCAATCTGTGTACTTTAATTTAAGTATTTGCATGAGTAGGTGGAAGGAATGCAATGTTAATCAATTAAGTTGCCAATGGCGCCTGAGATCGCTAAAACAATATTGATTCATTGACACCGTTTGTTAAAGCGTAGCAACGACCAATTTATTTTTAGGTTCAATTAAACATCGGTCATCGTCTCGTAGTTAGAAATTAGTTCTCTATCAATCTGCGTGGCGTGATCAAAACAAAGACTGTTGCCAATACTGCCAATCGACCATCGGCACAACAATGACTCATTTGAGAACACGTGGTGCCGTGATATGTGATAGAGTGACGTGATATGACGTTTGTACATTGGTCCTGTCACAGAGGGTACCGACTTCATTTTTCGGTTATATTGGGATATATTTCGGTTATATTGGGATTGGTGATATGAGTTCTAAGAAATGAATTTTATTTCTATACCCCTAACTTACATCTGACGATGGACACGGATGAACGCTATAGCAACGCCACAACTAAACGAGATCGGAATTCTCGTGTTTTGAGGTTTACTGGATTCATTTCGATAAACGCAATTTGTTTCAATATAGTTAAATGGTTGCTGAGAAAAAAATCAAATATTCGTTTCTATAGACTATGAGAAAATAGTATGTTTTTAAATACATTTATTATTATTTTCTCCTAGTCTATAAGTTAATACTATCCCTAACATTGCAATATTTTCTCTACCACACCCAATGCAATGGCAATTTTAATTTATTTATTTCTTTCAGTTTTTCTATATTTTATAACGTGGTTACATTAAAAAATCTTATACCTGTTTGTTTAAAATAAACCATCACCAACTGCTTCTAAAGCATTGCATTCCAAATGCATCCATTACATATTATTCTGAAAAGGGAAATAATTGCGAAAGCCCGTAAAAATAATGGAGGAGATTTCCTCTTTTGTAGCTGAAACGCATTAAAAGACGTCAGAGTCAGTAAATTTATTCCTTTGCTTGTGATAAAACTCCCTGGGCAATTCTGAGTAAAGAAGGAGATTTTTATGGTAACGTTAATGTTTTAACGTTAACGTACATCATTGAAAGGTGGTAGAATTACTCTTCATTCGTTTTTTTAGCAATATCAAACACTGATATTAAGTGAGACATCGGTCCACTTGGTCGTGCGGCGACCTGTGATCCTTTTGCTTAAGCTAGGTCGTAACTTGAGGTTCTTTCTTCTCCATCGGTTATCGGTCCTTCGGGCGATGTGGCCGGCCCACTGCCACGTGTAGTCTACGTGATAGTAAATGGTTACCCATGAACATTTATAATCAACTTCACACAGAACACAGGTTGAATCTGCATTAAATTACAGGTGCGTCGCTTCTCCTGAGAACTAAGATGGTCACCTCATATGAGAGTAAGTCGGTAACCACACTCTTCCACCAAAACGCAGGAACTGCTTCACGTCAAGAATATACATGGCTGTGGTACCCCCCCGGTCGAGTCACTCGTTCTACCACCAAAATCTTTATGATAAAGCAAATTTATCGAACAAGTTACAGCGGGTGGCACTTTTTACCGCTTTGAAAGGCCTTATCTCTCAAACAATCGACACAGACACCCCACACATGTAAGATTTTTTTTTTGCAGTTTCATTTCCATGTATGGGGAATCCCCCCTAAATTTAATATATCTTCTTCTTTGGTACACAATTCGGAAAGGGGTTTACAAAATACACTAATCTACCAAATTTCAACACTGTAGTCTTAATAGATTCCGAATAAAGCGGCTGTGACATACGGACAGACGGACAGACAGACGTGACGAATCTGTAAGGGTTTCGATTTTTGCCATTTGGCTACAGAACCCTAAAAAAAGACCAGTATAGTTTTTATGCGTTAGACATACATGCGATAATTCAGAAAACCTCATATGAGTATGTATGTACGTATGAGATGTTTCTCATTATGTACATACATGATGAGAAACATCTCATACGTACATTAATAACATAACACAAACTGTATTCCACATTAATTGCCTTAGGAACAAATTACAAAAAGCAATTTCCTAAGGCATTGTAGTAAGCTTTCGGCAGCCACAAACAAAGCTCTCCTGTGCCGGATCAATGTTCATATGTTTGTTTAATACCGAGATAATTAATCTGAGCCTGGGAATCCTGCTCCGGGCATCAGAAAATTGTTTTTCTCAACGTTAAACTCCCGAAACATCCTTTTCTTACGTCATGTATTTTAGGTTCTTTTGGATCAAGTATAATTTTCTTCAATCTATAAGCAAATGTGAGTTACTCATTAATAATCTTACTAATATTATAAATGCAAAAGTTTGTGTGGAGTGTTTGTTACCCTTTAAAGCAAAAACTACTGGTCGGATTTCGCACACACTACGTAAATTTGGCACACATACAGTTTATGACATAAAATTTACACAGGACACTCATTACCGCGGCAAACATGACCAAAAAGGCGAATCCGCAAGAATAACCTAGTTATATACTTTTGATAAGGTCTATTCACTAGCTCTTATTTGACATCTAAATTATTATGATAAAAAGTTTTCATCAATAAAAAGGGGAGGGGACCCTCTTTATTATTCGCTGGCGCCTTGTTTAAAAATTATACCGCCTATGTCACTCGACAAATTAGACGAACCCAATGACACCTGACCTATTAAAATTCGTTAAGTTTTTTTTTGGCTGTAGAGCGTACCAAAAAAATGGACTTACATACAAAAGAATATTAATAATATGTTATCGTCAATAAATTACACCGGCCGACAAATGAAAACTTTTTGAACGTTGTTTTGATTTGATTAAAAAATATCACTAATTTATAGTATTGTGAACACAAAAATATCTGCATAATTACTCTATCACATCAGGTTTTTTAAAAAGGAAAAAAACGATTATGTTTAAATTTTAAGAAAAAAATCAATTATTATATTATAAGTATATATATTGGAAAACATAAGGCTAAGGCATAGCCCTGTAGCAATTATCATATAATTGCTACAGGGCTATTTTGAGTAACATCTTTTATGGTTACTGATAAAATTACATTTGGGTGTATTTTTTTATGAGAATTATCAATAAACGTGATATACGTTTATTTGACCAGTAGTAATTAGCCATCATATTCACAGTCCATCGACCTTAGTGCCTTGTTTCCATAGTTATTATCTCCTGGTAAAACCTGTCCCCCCCTTTCTTCACAATAATCACCAAGATTATCAGGAAAAAAATCCACATAAGAATGCAAAAAATTAAGTTTTATACTCATATTACCCCGCATTTATCATACTTATCTCATAAGTTTGCCTCAATACTTTTATAGTCCGGGTATTTCTGCCTAAAAAAATTGTCTTCTTCGGTATGTCTACTGCCTTAGTTGTTCAACTCAAATAGTGCAAACTAATTTCGGAGTCTACGATTTTAGTTGTATTTTGAAGCCTAAATAAGCATTAAATGTATTTTCTACAAAGACAGTAATTTTCAGTTTTTGCTTTGAAATCATTAAGTTTTCACAAATTTAACAAAATTTATCTGGACTATCATATCACTATCTTGAAGACATTTTGTTTTCTAGACGTTTTTCAACCACAAATCGTCAATTAAATATATTAAATACCAAAAGTAAAAGGTATACCATTTATTTTTTAAATAAACACACTGATGTGTTGTGATTGTTTACAAAGTTTTAATTGAAAATCTTCGTAAACAAAGAGACTATAACGGCTTATTTCCATGTAACGCGTTTTAAATGGTCGTGTCGCTACTCCAACTAATATATTTTTTTACGAGTGGTCGTTGAATTCAAGCAAAGAGCGCCACTACTCAATAATTTAATTTATTTTTACTAAAAAATCAAAAAAAAGCGAATATATTAATTTAACTGAAAGTCTGATGTGATACGAAAAAATTAGGTCTGATTTCGTAATCAGCACTACGAAATTAGTGGAAAAAAACAATTATTTCTTGGACAAGGAACATCCTGTCGGCCGGTGTTATAATTACTCTTTTAGTTATTATGTAAGATAAAAGTAGACATTATACAAAGAATTTAGCCACGATTTTACAAAAAGAAGCTGTAATTTTCGATTAATTAAAACAACATTTTCATAAACGATGTCGGACTACAAGTTTATAAGTTAAACAGTTGCCATCAAATATTGTAAAACGTTTACGGTTTTTCTTAAACAAACTCCTTTAAAAACGAATTTGCGAGAGAGATTAGAAAACGGATTAAGTTCTTGCCGATCCATAGTTAACTTTCATCTAATTAATTAAGTTACCGGTCTTAATGTTGGATTTGTGTAATTAATTAAAATTTTACGTTTTATAATTAGGCAGGTGAAAGTTAAGTCAGATAAGAGCGTTAATAATTTGATATTGATCTTTTTTCCTCCAGTCAAATAGGTTGCCAGGTGGTAGAACCAGTGCAGTACGACCGGGAAGGTACCACCGCCACACCTTTCTAGCGTGAAGCAGTTCTTGCGTTTCGATGGAAGGGTGTGGTTGGCGGCTCACTTATGTATGAGACAAAAGGTTGCCTCATACATAAGTGAGCCGGCAACCACTAAGATAAGGACTAAGATAACCACTAAGGATCTTAGTCCTCAGAAGTAGCAACGCATCTGTGATCGGCTTTAAATTGAGCCCCTATTTTATATGAAGTTGTTTACAGATGTCCATGGGCGGAAGTAACCACTTACCATCAGATGGACTGCGTGCTCGTTGGCTATTTCAATCTGATAAAAAAACAAATGGTTTTGACACTTTTTCCTTATACCCTTTTCTCATATCACAGGACTAGCTCCGCCGGGTAGCTTTATATCAATAAATTAGTATATATTTAAAACAAAAATAAAACATACTTCATTTATTGATATTCACAATAAATAGTTATAATAGATATATATAAAGAAAGCTGATAGATAGGTAAATATAAATAAAGCTGAACAAAGTATAATACATCAAAGTTTTACCATAAAATTCTCTATTTACTCTCCTTTTAAAGGCAGTTCTTAACATAATATCACCATTTAATTAAAGTTATAAGCTTATACTTTCCATATTTACATATATCGCAACATTTACTTTTCACGGTAAAAAGTGCCGAAGAGCCTTTATTTTCCACGAACGAGATCAAAGCCAGTTCTTGTATAAATTGCTTGTTACCTAGAACCATTCATACGACCCACGTTAAAATACCCACTTCCTTTCGGAAAAAATAGCTTTGAAAATGTAATTGTGAAAATAACTGAGATAAAATAGATAATGTTTTCGGACAATAGCGACAGATAGCATATTAAGTTCGTGCCAAGCAAAGATATTCAACGGAATAGACCGGACATGGGGAGGCAGTGTCATCCATGACTTATTGCCAACTAACTGAGCCCCGCGGTTATAGCCGCGTTTAAAAATGTAACCGAAATTTTTGACCTTATACAACATAGTAATGCAACATAGTATTGTTTCAGAGAGAATTGACAGCAATGGACATTACCGGCAGTGTCGGTGGCTGCGTGCGCGTAGAGCGCGCTCGGTTTTTAGGTTTTAATTTTTCTGCGGAAACCTTATTACTTTTTCTAAAATAGAAGTAGCCTAATCTACACCCTATGACATCAGCAGTGAAAGTCCCGTCAAAATCGATCCAGCAGTTTTACAGATTACGCAAAACAAACAGACAGACAGACAAAAAGTTTAGTAATTGATGTTTTTTTATCAGTATCGTATATACTACTATATGCATTTGGCAAAAAGCTGTTATTTAGATATAACAAACAGATACTTGAATTTTATTTATATGTATAGCTAAGCATAAGCGACATAAAATTGAAGTGTCTGTTTGTCTGTTACTTATTCTATGAATATATACAAGGGGCCACAACTAATAAAAAACTAAATCGTTTATCTGAAAAAAATATTTAAATTGATGACAATTATTTTGTAGGAAAAAGAAAACCATAGTTTTAGCTCAATTAACACCCAAACCACACAAATACCTTTGTATTTGGTGTTATAAATCAGAGATGGCCGCTGCCATAATGGCGGATTACATATTTTTTACAACCCCCCTCAAAATGGATATCAAATAGCTACATTACTAATAGAATACCAGTACACTATACCAAATTCGAAATCCAAGATGGCTGCCGCCGAACAATGGAGGATGAGCAGGTGGATCAAGGATCAAAAGCAATTGATCAAGAGAAGATAAAAGAACGTACTTTTGAGTAGCAGTGGCCATTTACTATGTGATAGATGGAGTCCATCGCTCATGTTCGTTTTATATTTCCATATTATGCGTAAATTCATCGCAGTACAAATTTCAATTGCTGTCTACTCCGTAATATACATCTCATAGACTTAGACACTCTCTAAGCCTCATCCCCTATTACGTCCTGTAAAATATTCACTTTGTCGCCCTCGCTGTTGTCTCCCACGATGTAATAAATCGTCGCTCGTCGTTCGTCACTCGTCACTCGTCGACACTTTATGGTCTCATCACACATTGTACCACACATCGTTACGATGATAATTCTCCCGTCTATCCATTATTGTCCCGCTGGACACGTGTCTTTTCTCAGCATGAGAGATTTTTTGGTCATAGTCCACCGCGTTGGCCAAGTGCAAATTGTTAGACTTTACACACTTTTGAGAACTTTCTTTTTCGAAGAAAACTCTTGGGTGGGCAGGTTTCCTCACGAAGTTTTGATAGTTTCGATTATATATAAGGATTTAGCATTAAGGTGTCCTTTTACCGGAGATAGCTAGGCAATGGATTTGCGCCCGATTGAACAATAGGCTACCACTGCTGCTTTGAGACAAAACACATATATGTCGTGATGGTTATCCTTGTTGTTTTGAAACTAGAATTGAGCTATTTATTGAACATCCCGTGCCTGTTCTAAGAGGCCACTAAACGGGGCTTCCGGGTTGGCGGACCCACCCGGCGATCATCCGGACTGAGCCCAAAACGCGTTACATGGTAACTTACTGTGCAATTGCCTTTCTCTAATAAGATCTAAAAAATCCTATCATACAGGACAAATATGCTTACATGTGTTACATATATAACAAATAATATTACAAGATATTACTAACACACGAATAAGTAATGAGAGACGATGCTCGCATCGCAATGAGAAAATCAGCTCTTTTCACCAAAAACTAATATACGGGAAAATGTTATTCTACTCAGTTATTTGTGGCCTTTTTACTTAAGACTTACATCAAATTAAAATTAAAATCTATTTTTTTAGGGCTAAAGGGTAAAAACGGAACCTTATTGCGAAGACTCCGCTGTCTGTCTGTCATCAGGCTCCATGAACCGTGATAACTAGACATTGAAATTTTTACAGATGATGTATTTCTTTGCCGCTATAACAACAAATAAATATTTAAGGGGAGCCTCAAACAACAAACGTGATTTTTTTGCACGATGTTATAACGGCAACAATTAGACGCTTGAAATATTCACAGAAAACTTAGTTATTATATACTTTAAAAATAAATAATTTATTTTATTTTAATTAATATATATTTAAGGCGGGCTCCCATACAAAATACGTGATATTTTTGCCGTTTTCTATAGATAATGGTAAGGACCAATTCGTGCGAGTCCGACTCGCACTTAGCCAGTTTTTATTTTTATTTGTAAATAGAAACTGACGTGCAGTAAGTCTAATAGTGAGTAGCCACGCCTGGACATCTGTAACCAACCCCAGATAAGTTCAGAATCTTACCTGAGGTTGGCTACAGATGCATTGCTCCACCCGTAGAGACTAAATTGGAATGCTTCGGATAAATTTACTCCCTTAACACACCCTTCAAACCAGAACTCAGCAATGCTTAACACTGACGACCCACGTGGTGGAGCGGTCACCATACCGGTCTGACACGCAGTGGATCCCGGGTTCGATCCTCGGTCAAACAGACATTTGAATGAAGAATTTAGATTTCTGTGCTGGGTCTAGGTGTTTGTGTATTCGTCTTTGTGTGTCCATGGCACCCACGACACAGGAGAACATCCTACTGTGGGGCTATGAGTGTAGAAAGTGTATCTTAATTTGTGAATAGGTTGTAATTCCAAATGGGTACGTAGTGAAATTGTAAATTCAGGAGAGGTTAAGTTTATGAAATAAAATACTCTTAGTACATTAACGGCACATTTATTGTAGAGAAATCAATGAATGGTCCCTTACACGTAAATATACATTTAATATATTGTCAATTTAATACATTTCAATACTAAACACGACCAATTTAATACACAGTACGAAAACCTCAGAGAATATTGAAAAAGTTACAACAATCGGAAGTATGTCTGATCAGAGGAATATAGTATAAGAGAATTATTTTATTATTACAAAAAGGTGTTAAAAGCTTATATGTAGGATTAAAAAATCATGGATTTTTAATCTTCCAACATCTTTGGTGTAGGTATTAATCCATTTATTTAAACCACCAGATACCAAGTAAGGGAAGCAATCCAAAAAGTATTATATAAGAAAATAATATATCTTTACACATAATATCACTATAATATCCGTACTATAAAATAACTAAACTACTTCGACCGACATCATCCAGTAGGAATTAGTAAAATTTGGTTAAACATGCACTTCGTACACTCAAATCAAAAACATAATATACGAGTTCCGTAAGACAAAAAATTCATTTTAGTTATAATTTTTTTAATCATGATATTGACGAATTTAGAAAAAAAAAACTATATAATAACCATTTCATGGTCGTTAAACATCCCTATGAAGACTTTTTATAGATAATATTCGAGAATTTCCTCTAATTACGGAATGCATTTATTACATTGATATGTCTCAGATAATTTCATAATTCACATTTTTTATACATATATTTGTTACAATCGATGTTTCGATTTATTTATTAATTATATATATTTTTAAACAATAACGGTAATTAGTTATATAAATTAAACTGGAAGAAACAGTGTCACAGCAATAGTGAATAAATTTTCATTTAAAATCAGTTTTCTAAAAGATCGTAGTACCAATAATATGTATATCTAAAAAATTGCAAGGACGGAGTTTTAACACGTCTTACGGAACCTAAAGGCACATACGTGGTATTTGAAAAAATCGGGTCATTTGTTGTGCAAAACTAATCGCAGATTGCAAAGGCGTACTGCACGAGTCCTATTACGAGTGAACGGACCCTTAACAGTTACCTCAATACTTAAATCATAAGTTATAACAGTATTTTTTATTTAATAATTCTTAATAGAAGTTCAAACCTATATTAGTTTTTCATTGAGATGAATAATAATCTCAAATTGTTATTGTTAAATTTATCCACAATCGTACGGGACGGGTCGGCTTTTCAGTTCGCAACACGACGATCATAAAAGTATATTGTAGCAATTTGTATACATATATGTGTTCTAAATTAATGTAAACGAATTGTACACTGTAGAGTATAATTATCAATAGTTAGTGTTAGAAAAATATGGTAGACATTGGAGATATTCGAGTTTCATAGTAAAATTTTAAGCGCTTTTTATGACGGCAGTGCGTACATACTGAAATACTATTTTTATTTCTGATTTACGTCAATTAAACATTACGATTACAAAGTATTATAAAAGGACGTTTTTACTACGTATTTCTTTGTTCATTAATTAAAGGTACCCATAAAACACGTAATCAGATATTAATATCATTATTTACGAAAATCACAAGTAAAAAGTACGTATATGTAAAGTAAAACAGGACAAAATTTACTTTCAGTTACATGATCCACCAGTCATTGAGGGTATAATTCAGCTATACAGCGTTTAATTAAATACGTGCATAACACGACCTAAAATATAAGGTAAATAACATTAGGCGTTAGATAATAGCTATAAGGAGTGTGTTATAATATTACTTTTTCAAATAATGATCAAAGCTAACAAAATACTTTCAATTCAGACTTCAGTGTTAAAAGAGATTACTTTGATAAAATAAGAGATCTGCTACTTGGGTTGTATAATATATAGCTACCAATGGAGATGTTTATATTCGTCTGCATCGCATCTCGTGATTATATCAATAGATAGTTGAAACGGCGAGTGTGCGTCGAATCCGTCACGCGAACAGTCGGATGTAGTGTAGACTAGCGATGTGCCAACTCAGAAAAAACGCGACTCGACTTAACTCGAGTTGAAATCCACGTAACTCGAATTGAACTCAGATTAACTGGATCAAACTGAGAAAATAACATGTGTTACCCATCCAATGACTCAGCTTCGTAACGATATTAAAAATCCCACTATGGCGAGAGTATTCAAAAAAACGAGTTCGAGAGAATTCAACTCGAGTTAACTCGAGTTAGTAAATCGAGTTGACACATCACCACCACGTCACGTAGCGATGGAGAGTAGGTGCAATCTGCGTCGTTAGCGAATGACACCGGCAGGTGGCGTTACATGTTACATGTGGATGGTGGCGGCCGTGTAGCGCGCCTCGCCGCGTCGCCAACTCCACTGCGACGGACGGTACTGTCGGACAAATATATATATAGTAAACGTAGTATACATAGTATTTACAGAAAAAGCTCGCAGGGGTTATGTGGAGCGCATATGCCGCGAATGACTCAAATCAGTACTCAAAAAACAGACCCGCTAACAAAACACGCGGAATCTGTTTAGTTGTACCGATTACAACCGTGAATAAAGATTTTTTTAATCGTAAATACTTAATAAGATAAGATAAGAGAGTAAATAAAGATTGTCACAATGTTTATATCCGCGAATACTGAAAAAGCGAATGCGAAAACCGTGAATAAGGAGCTTAATTGTATCAAACAAGGTAGAAATTCCCAAAATAGATTAGTCTCTCAGAAATACATAAAGGCCGATATCTTATTAAGACTATAAATAAGTGAAAACGTAAAATTTTTAAAATTTATTTACACATATCGAAATAATAATAAATCACTTGAAATTAAGCAAACAACCTGTTTTCGTATTGACGGCCAAAATAATGTAAAAATCAATTATGATTTATCTCACATCATAATTAATTTCCTTATTTATAAATTATTATACATAAGGAAATAAATTATGTACGGTCTATGAACGGACAATAAATTAGATCTCACGCTCTAATTTAGATATTAATGATTTATGAAAAGTTCTGATTTAGATTTGCCCTTTTTACATTATTCTACAAAGCTCAAATTCACCAGGCGATGTATTCCACTTCTAGGCGGACATATAGGGTATACGCGTATCAAGCCAGATAGTCGGCTACATAGGAATAGCAATTAAAATAAATACTGGGGCCTGGGTTTTCGAACACGTTCAGCAAGTTAGCAGACTAGTTAGACAGGGTGACTGTTAGTAACGTTGCCGCCACCTCACCGATCGGGGATTAGTACATCCATAATGAAAGAAACATGCCTACGCCTAATCACGTGTAGCTAAGTCACCCTTACCACCCATTAATTTAATCAGAAGCGTCCAGGCGGCCAGGGCAACCAGCGTGCCTAATAGTAACGCTGCCACCAACCCATCGATCGGGGAGTGACACAACCATAATGAACGAAACAGATGCCAACACCTAATATCGTATAGCTCAGCCACCGCCCAATATTTTAATGAGCAGCTGGCTAGAATTTGTTAGAACACTACGGTGACTGTGAGTAAAGCCACCTCAATCCCACCATCCATAATGTACGAAACAGATGTCAACAGGTAATGGCTGTCATCCCCCATTACCTTAATGAGAAGCTGTCCAGAGCGCGTGTGGGGGTTTTTGAAGGCATACAGCGTCCAGGCGGCGAGGCAGCAGACCAGCGTGACGGTAAGTAAAGCCGCGACCACGCCACCGATCGGTGAGTGGGCCTTCGGCTCCGTCGCCGCCATCGAGCCACCAGCATCGACCACGCCAAGCTTTGTCTTGTGCACGTCGTCTGTGTTCACTGTATAAAATTACATGTACTATGTCATTATTTGAGGTAGAATTCTTTATCACCACCGCTACACCTATTTCTTCCTAATAACAGCAAAATTGATAAGGTGTAATAGGCTGTGGTAAGGAAGATATACTTATTTCAAGCGTTCCAACTTAGTCCTCAGGGGTAGCAACGCATCAGTGGCTGTTAGCCTCAGGAAGGGCTGGGCTTATCTGGAGTTGATTACAGATGTCCATGGGCTATCGTACGACGGACTGCAAGCTCGTTTCACTATCTAAATGTATCATGTCATATACGATATATTATAAGTATGACGAGTATACAAGAAACCTATCCACCGCAAAGAACTGATGAGCTATGAGCGATGATGAGCATCCGAGTGGAGCATTCACATACTCGTATTCACGCATATTTACCTGTTCTGTGCATATTACTATATTAAAGTAACAAACAAAGATGCAGTCCGCCTGATGGTCAGCATTAATTAACCGCCAAGCGACATTTGTAATCGATCCCAAATAGATTTAAAGTCCTACATGCATTGACGTTGCTCCCCTTGAGTACAATATGTAATTGCGGTAATGAGAGATATAATATATTGTCCTTGTACATCACAATCCTATAAAATTCAATATCAATAACAACGAAATATTAATAACATTAAATTATTATAAAATTATAGAAATGAAAGTTTATGCGGATGCATATATGTTTGTTACACCTTCACAGATTTGGAAGAAATTTAGCAGGAAGATAGTTTATCCTTAACATTAACTTATAGAATACTCGTCGCTAAGAGTCGAGAAGGCTAGTTAAAACTGAAAATACATCACAGCGACCACACTTTGCTGTTTTCTTCGGTGCAACCTGCGGGTTAAATCAATAAGTCTTAACACGTCATTAATAAGTCTTTAAAGGTGGTAGAACTAGCGTAATCCGACGGGGGCGGTCCCACCGCCACACCTATTTCTAGCGTGCGACAGTTCAGATAGAACCCCCGTTATATATGAAGTTGCTTACAGATGTCGATTAGCGGCAGTAACCACTTACCATCAGGTGGCATGTATGCTCGTTTGCTATAAATGATAAAAAACAAAAAACACCACATTAGTTTTGTGATGGAAACTGACCTGTTTTAACAACAGCATCGTGGAAGGAGTTGGTTTGCGTGTCGGTGGTGTAGGCGGTGTTGTTGGTGTCAGTGTGCACGTCGACGTTGGCGGGCGCTGGGCACGAAGATACGTTGGCAACGTAATCCTTGTTACAATCTGAAATATATATGTATTTAAACTTTTAGAAGCAGGACGCATGCTGTATAATGATAGTGTACGTCTTTCGTACGGGATGCCACAAAAAAAATGTGATTAATTTTAGTAGTTATGCTAACATAATTATATTAATAATGACATATTGTATAAACCTTTAATGACAGTGTTATTTTATTAATAATTCATATTATGTCCAATCAAGATAATTCACGAAATCTCATAGTCGACCCATTATTGCCCCACTGCTGAGACTTAACACACCTTTAAGAACTCTTTTTTTTTTGAGAACTCTCCGGTGTGCAATTTTCCTCACGATGTTTTCCTTCACCGTAAAGCAGTGATAATTAATTTCTCATACGCACATATTTTTATAGAAAAAAGAAATCAGTGTCGCGTGCCTGGGATTCGAACCTTGGACCCTCGATTGACAGACCGATTTACCACCATTAGGCTATCACTGCTCGAAATTTACGAAATCCACGGAAAGTTTCCTAGAAAAGTACTTCAATGAAGATAACTTGCGAAATCTACGGTGAGTTTATTGTAGCAAGTTTTCTAAATGATAATTTTCAATATGAGTGATCACAATGCATCGATACGCGTCTACTAGACATCGCGTGACGCATGAACTGTGTAATTGTTATGTAATTAGGCTGAGTCTGTTCATGCAACCTAATTACAGCTCCATTACGTTGCAGATAATAAGATTGTTGAAACAGATTTGTTGCTGCGTTCATTACTCACTTCTGAGGACCCAGTCTTGTTTATTCCTGTCAGTTCCGCTCGAACACTTGTTAAGATGCGAGCACCAGGTACACTGCGAACAAAAGTGCAATTTCATTAGACATACGGTAATTCAATTGATCAAGATAAGAATATCAATTCCCAAAAAGTAATAAAAAAATATCTATATTGATTATAGTTATAACAATTTTTTTTCAGTAACTCCGTTTTTTGATCTTTCTGCAGCTGAACGATTGTTAGACTATACGCTGCCGTTATAAACATAAACGCTTTCTACACTTATAGCCCCGCAGTTGATTTTCTCCTGTGTCGTGGGTGCCATAGACACACAAAGACGAATTCACATACACCCAGACGCAGAACAGAAATCCAAATTCAGATGTCTGGCCAGGTAGCGAACCCGAGTAGCGAACCTCGCCGTTATATTCATATTTGTTATAATTCATAAAATCTGATGTTATGAGTGTTATTTCACACAGTCAGATTTCGTGTTTTTTTTTGAATATGTAACTTGTTTTATATAGAACTGTAAACAAAACTTTATTACTGTTTAAACCAAAACTCAACAGCGTTTGATACTGATGTTATAAGGCAAAAAAGAGCTGAACTATGAAGAATTCTAGCATTTATCTGTGTATGTAACGCTTTCTACACTCATAGCCACATACTAGGATGTTTTTCTGTGGGTGCCCTGCTCATACAAATACGAATACACACCCAGTCTAAATTAATCATTCAGATATTTGTCTGGCTGGGGATCGAACCCGGAACTCGTTGCGTATCGGATCATTATGATGACCGCTCCACAACGAATCGTGTAATATTTTGATGAAAATAAAATTATAAGTAATATCCTTACATTGAATTGAGTATCATGGTTGACGCAAGACTGGCAGGTGTTGTACTGCAGGCAAGTGGGCAACGCCGTGAGCCTCAGTATAGTGTTGTTTGATATGTTGTAGTTCTTGAACGACACGCGGTGGTACTCGTAGATTGTTTTGCGCCTGACATCTGTGTGAAAAAGATATATTGATTGCAATTTCATTAATAAAACGATTTTATTGGAACGGTTACACAAATTCTACTGAATATAAATGTAAAATTTGATGGGTTAAAAAAATGCAATGTAATGGCATTTAAGCCATTAAATTACATTTTGACTATAAAAACAATCCAAAGAACAACTAGCAATCCAAAAAAAAAATGACATAATTATTTCTACGCAAAGATTAAACGCAATTAAATCCTTTACATGTTAGATAATCACCAAGTTGTAACTTCACTCAGTACTGAAAAGATCTTAAACTTTGAGAAACGGGCTGAGCAGATCTTGCGTTTCAGCGATAAAGTATAGGTGCGGACTCACCATCTTAGCCCCCAGAGTAGCAACGCGTCTGTGACTGATATCAGATAGAACTCTTGTTCTAAATAAAGTTTACAGATGTTAACGAGCGTCAGTGACCACTTACTAAATAGACTGCTCGTTTGCTATATAAATATTATACAAAGAACCAACTTACAAAACAGTATCTTGTCGTTGAGATAGGCATCGCTGATGCCGACCTTCACGGGGTGTTCGGCGTCGTCGATGGACTGAACCGGGATGGGGATGTGTTTGTACGCGAATACGATGTCTCCGTTCTTGTATAGCGTCACCGCGAACGTGAATGTCTTATTCAAGTCCTCTTGCAGGGTCACGTCTTCCCAGAACACGCTGAACTTCTCGCCTGACATGCGAAATACGACATAATGTTACGGGCTATTGTGGAAATGAATTAAAGTTTAAATGATTCATAAAGTGTTTAAAAAACTACATGGATCGTCCTCACGGGGGATGTCTCGCCGTGACCACGATTCATGTAACTGGATTGAAATATCGTCGATAAAAAAAAACTAAAACCGCGTATCGTAGGTACCCGTTACATAGTATAAAGTTGCAATGTTATAAGAATCCGTGTCCGATACACGCAAATATCACACACACTTCACAGGTGGTAGAACCAGTGTAGTTCGACCGGGGAGGTACCAACGCCACACCTATTTCTAGCGTGAAGCAGTTCTTGCGTTTCGTTGGAAGGGTGTGGTTGCCGGCTCACATATACATGA
>DWTU01000170.1:0-21224 GCA_018251515.1 Cecropterus confusis | reverse complement strand
CCCCTAGCCCCTACCCTAGTGGGCCTCCCCGTGACGTCAAGGGTTCACCTCCAAGCCAGCCTGTCATCCTCAGATGACAGACGAGCAGTAAGATTATTTTGATGACCTATATTTAATTTGAAACAGTGGAAGAAATTTTCTGTGGTTACTAAACATAAACATAAACGCTTTCTACACTACACTCTACTACAGCCCCACAATAGGATTTTCTCCTGTGTCGTGGGCCACGGATACGCAAAAACGAATACAAACCCAGACCCAGGACAGAAATCTAAACTTATCATTCAGACGTCTGTCTGGCCGGGGATCGAACCGGGGACCCACTGCGTGTCAGAGCGGTATGGTGACGGCTCCGCGACGTGGGTCGTCATGTAACTGAACATTTTAGTAGCATACCAAAAACTTAGATGTTTGATTAAGAAGGAAAACTTGATTACGTTTTTTTTATAACATGATAGTAACAAACGAGACACCTGATGGTTAGTGGCCACTGCCGCCCATGGACGTCTAATCAACCCCGGATAAGATCAGAGACGTACCTGAGGTTGGTCAAAGATGCGTTGCTACCCCTGAGAACTTTGTTGAACGCCAGGGATAAGCATGCCTTCCTTGGTCTGGTCTGAAGGGCCACACCCGTCAGAACACAGCAGCATTGAGCACTGCTGTGATTTGGCAGGAACAGGTACGGCGGTGGTGTAACCGAAGTCCAACCACAGGTTGTACCACCTTTAAATCCTTTTAGTCTTTACCACGTTCGTCACATCGATGGAATTGATCTAAGCGAGCATTTCCTAGACAAGTGTGCCTTCAAAATCATTTTACACACGCAACTTTTTTATACCTTCGCAAATTTTATATAACACAAGAAACATAGCTATAATTACAAACATTTTTTCTATCATTCTAATCTCGTCTTAGTTACTGTAAAGTTGTTAAAAACTTCACCCACGCAAAGTGCGAACCCATTAAAGATACGATGAACGTAACAGTAACCGTTCGACATTCCGGGTACCTTTGCCAAATGCCACAAAAAGGCAATAGATATTAGTGATCCCAACACGTGGAGTACACAAATATCTCGGTGAGGGTAGAACCCAGTTACGTCATTGGACGCAGCTTGTGTCTCTGACAGGATTCATACGTATTACAAAGTGTACAATGGTTAAAACATAGGTTTATTTTTTTTTTCAATGAATGATAAAAAACATATGAATTATGTACGAAACCTATATAACCTCTATGACAAAAAAAACCTGTGATGGAGATGAAGTAAATATTTTAAAAGATGAGTCCATTTCATTTACATTTTTTTATAGGAAGTAGCAAACGAGCATGCAGTCCACCTGATGGCAAATGGCTACTGCCGCCCATGGACATCTGTAATCAACCCCAGGTAAGATCAAAGTCTCACCTAAGGTCAGCAACAGATGCGTTGCTACCCCTGAGGACTATGCCTCGGAAAAATATGTCTCCCTTACCACACCCTTCAGACCAGAGCACAGCACAGCATAACATTGCTGTTATTAGGCAAAAATAGGTGTGGCGCAGGGGCTTTACACTTTACTGGACACATCTAACTGAACGCACTTTTTAAATCAAATAAAAAATTGTTGAATGAAATAAGATTCATCAATAATACAGGAAATCCCTAATGTTGACTTTATTAAATTTATATTAAAGTCAGGCTAAAAGGCACGAAGCCAAGGCCGAGAAAAATATAAAAAAAATTATATATAACTGTTCTAACGTTATAAACGTATGTGTTCTAACATATCACTATATATATCACTATATAACTATTCAGTTATTACCATTGGTTTGACAAACAAGTCTTTCATTATACTCACATATGTTTTCGAGTGTGTGTGTGTGTGTGTGTAAATGAATTCGAGTTCTATTTTTAGCAGTTTCATGAATAACACGGCAGACGGTCGTCGTAGCTATTTTACCTACAGAACTGAATATTTTTAACGCGATAACTATGTTAAATGAACAATGTTGTAATATAACTGGTCTACAATTTTACTGTTAAAGTTGTAGTTACATAAAATGGTAGAGTGTTACGTTAAATTATATCTTTTCTCCTACACATTTATTTTATCAAAGCTGGTAATGATATTTAAAAAAATAACGATTTATGTTTATAACAGATTTTACAAGCGTCTTAAGATTCGAACCAATCCAGGTATGTATACCAAAAATATATCATTTGGCTCTGCTCAATAACACAGTAAATTAATACAGATTTCATAATAATACAAGAATCATCATGCAATAAAAATTACATAGGGTATTTAGGTACAGAGTATTCTATATTCGCAGTAAGCTGATACGTACGGAACATTACCATTCAATATTAATCAATTGAATATTTACCATTCAAACTTAAACTTAACGTTTTATACCTGTAAATATATTAGAATATTGATTGATATTATACAACAGTAGCTTAGTGTAGCACTTTTATAGGGTTCATCCACACTATCGTGCCGTCAGATCATAAAAACAGGGAGAATGTAAAGGTTTATAGTATTGATATGCGCATTCAAATGACCGACAATCTATTTCAAACGTAAACAAGTTTTTTGTTTACGTTTAGTTTATAGAAAGAGCGATCGGATGTGAAGTCTACCTGATGTTGTATTTGTCAGTTATGAGAAGTTCCTCTCACAATGTGTTGATGCCATTTGCAAACTATAAAGTACTTAGTTCTTAAGGGCATTTTATAACATAAAGAAATGGATCGCCATTAAAGTATATCGAATGTTGGACTGGGTGACCCTCATCGCTGCAATGTAAATCTTCCACTGGCTTAGTTCATAAGCCACAAACACCTGAAATCATAAAATTAATCTTCTCGGACAGCATGGTTGACAGCGTAATTCTATTGCAACAGTGCACGACAGTACAAAATCACTTTATTTCTACGATCTGAGTTATCCCGAATTCAGTCCCATTACAATTCAATACCATTTTAGGTAGTCACGAGCGTATTACTGAATCGGGACCGGACCGTCCGTTTGGCACCATAGTGGGGATCGACCCTTAAAATTAAGAAATCTATACAAACACTGTTTAAATAGTATTAAAATGTGCAACATGCTAATCCACAGTGGATGAGACGCCAAGAAGCCTTTCATGCATCAAAGTATGAATATACATTGTTACACTGTAATAGATACTGTACGGCACAGGTTTTTATAAGATTCCACCTCTGGGTGTTCCACGGAATAAAATCTCTTATTTGGTGAAATTTCAATGCTATTTTATAGCTACTAATATGTATTAGTAGCTATAAAATAGCAATACATGTGTACATCATAGTTTTGTGCCATATGAGCGAAATATCTATGACACTGTGTAAGTCCCTTTAGAGGCCGGCGTAAACACAACTTAAAGACACTTTTTTTAGATTTGAGTCGATCCGTTTGTAGTTAATTTTTGTAACAGATAATAGGGCAACGTCTCCTCTAGACATATGAAACACGAAACAATTGCCAATAAGAAGTCGACATTGGAAGAGTATTTAACTCTTCCAAGTCTCCTAAGAATTTACATTAAAACAAACCTGACACTCAAAAAACGATCTTTATGAATTCGCTGAACGTGCCTCTCTAAGGAGAAGCTTAGAAGAAAATGAGTTATAAATGAGAAAATGCTACCAGGGCGTTTGACTACTCGATGAACGGTTTTGTTCATTTCCCGAATTTAATTCCAAAGTCCACGGCAATAGGCAGTGGTGAAATTTAAGTCACATACTCTATTGCTTTCAGTAAATTACAGATCAGGTCTATCGGTGACGATGCAATCAATGAAATATTAAGAGGTTATTACGATAACCCTTAAGATATAAGATCTTCAGGTAATTGAAAAAAAAATAGGAATAGCAAACTAACATGCAGTCCCCCTGACGGTGCATGGTCACTGCCGCTGAAGGACTTATCTAATAAACCCCGGATAAGCTTCTTGTGTTACCTGAGGTAAGCCAGATGTTAGTACAGATGCGTTGCTATTCCTGTGGACTAAGTTGTAACACCTCGGATAAGTATTTCCTTAACGTATACCGTTTATGCGACCATGTTTAGGCAAAAAGACCACGGGTCGCCGTCCGACCTGGAGGGCCGACGACCTGAAGAAGACAGCTAAAAATCGTTTGATTCAGAATGCACAGGACCGGCTGGATTGGCGCCATTTAGGGGAAGCCTAGGTTCAGAAGTGGACCTCGAAAGGTTGATAGATGGAAACATATACTCGTGAATTGCAGCGACCACTTTAAATCGAACCGCAATCAACTTACCAGTCCCTAGCGAAAAATACCTACAGGACAGGTCTATTTCCGTCGACGATGGATCCCGGCCACAATGAGAATGCCCGATGCCGCCTATGTACATAAATATTGCATCCTTGACGTCAACGTTTATCTCGTGTCACAATAAACGAGTCCGCAGCCGTTCGTTGATAGATCTAATTAACCTCAAAATGGTGCATATCTTTTGAGTACGAATTCATTACCACACGTTGGTTGGATACAACGCCATCTATATAACGCGACGTAAAAACAAAATTTTTCGACTTACTTCATTTTGATTAGAGACGACATACTATTCACCATTACCGAAAGGACTTTTTACTTTACCTTTCGCAAAATTTACTTCAGTAATAAAAAATATAACGAGTAAATAAATAGCAACAAAATAAAACAACAATAATTGCTCATGCGCACATGTCTACAGTACAGACTACTTATACATTTTCAACTCGACTAAGAGAAAAAATTATAAGATTAAACGATTTCATTGTCAACCTATCCGCCCACCGTTTGGCGTCTGGGATTCACACACAAATACTTTTGGGCGACAACTGTGTCCGCCCACCGAAAGTCGCCGCCCTAGACCGGCCCTAGCCCAACGACAATCCTCCCGAGCTAACCCAATCGTCCCCGTCCCGTACGAGAGGTTTAATCTTATAATTTTTTTACCCATTCAAACGTAAACAATGATAAATTGATATCAGCGACTCACTCGAATTAGCCACGCCGAGGCCCGTCTCTGACCGACTGACCCAGTTTTCCGGCGCACCTACAACAGTTAAAGGCTCTATACCTTAATAGTAAGTACGCAAAAATCATATTTCTTTTTTTTTTATCAGACTGAAGTAGCAAACGAGCACGCACTCCACCTGATGGTAAGTGGTCTGCAAGCAAATTCATATAGAACAAGTGTTCTATTTGAAGTCGATCACAGATGCCTTGTTACACCCTAGGACTGAGATGATCGCCTCCAATACAAGTGAGCCGGCAACCACACCCTTCCACCGAAACGCAAGATCTGCTTCACGCTAGAAATAGGTGCGGCGATGGTGCCTCCCCGGTCGAACTACACTGGTTCTACCACCTGGTAATTCAACTGATTTCGTTTTCACTATACATATTATACACACAACGAGACACGTTGTCTCAGAAATATACGAAAGAAAGTATTCAATAGAACGCAACTACTATAATCTACCTTTTCGAAGACCTCGACAGTGACCAACTGACCCAGTTACGTTACTGACCTTTGTACGTTAAGTCACATTTTCCCTTAAAGCAAAACGATTTAATATATAGTCAAGTCAAAACATACTCTAGCCAAGGCCGTAGCCACGGCTAGGCAGGATGAGACTGACGTTAGGGAGTAAAATCATTAAATACACCACCGTCATAAAAATGGCAAATGCAAATAGACACAACTGTCAACAACACAACAAGTCAGTCGACTGGTTCATCTTTGCCTCGTACCAAATCAGTGCAGTGCCATATTTTAACGTCTGTTAATCCGAAATATATTTAACAATTTTATAGGGTCACAGGACCTAAATATCGTTTCCCGGTTTTGTCTTAAATGTGACCCAGCAGTGACTTTAACCCTCAAACAAAACGCACTATAATTTGATAAATTTATAAAGAAAAAAAAAATAATTTTAATATTTTAAATCAAAGAAAATATCTAAATACAATTAAAATGAATTAAAAGAAATTTATAATAATAACCTAGTACTCAAATCCATGGATAATAAGTATTTGCCCCGTCGGGCCCCGATTGCGACCGAGTGACCCAGATAGCCGGCATGTCTACAACCGTAAACGCGCTCAGCTGATTCAGTCGCCGGTCGGTTCCTTGACGATACGACGACAATCATTATGACGCTAATAACTTTCGGTACAATTCGATAACTTAAACAGGATTTAGGCTTGATGGTAGTTGTAAAGTTGAACCAATTGACCCCTAATTTAGAGCCCAATATTTGAAAAGGAATCCTAATATTATGGAAACTTTTCAGGTATTATGGAAACTTATTCATTTCCTACAATCTGTTTCTTTTCGTCCTGTCCTGTGACGTGAAGATAAACGGACAGATAAATTAACGCTCACTGAGCAGTATTTAACGATAATACTGACCTTTCACTTCAATCTTCGACATTACCTCTGATGAATATTACGCATAAAAAACATCTACATAGATTGTCAGCAACAATTTAATTAATAGGCTATTAATTAATAATACGAAGATAAACGAATTTATTACTTTCTAGAAACAAAATGCGACCAAATTTCAAATCAACACTCGCATTCAAAAGGTCAAAACGCTTAACAAACGATTACACAAAATCTTACATACACAGGGTTGCCACACAACATTTTGTCGACAAAATATAGTATTTTTCAAAATACGCTATAAAAATATATTACACAAATATAAAACATACTATAAGTTTTATATTTTATGGACAAAATATAACAAAAATGTACTTGTTACTAATGTGTATATTTTCTTGCACTTTTAGCATTTTGCAATTTTGGCTTCAAAAGTGACATACTCTTAAAACTTATGCAGAACTTAAAACTAATGCAGAGACGCGTTTATAAATTTGGATTTGGAACTGATAGATTTGTTTGTAAGATAACGGGGTCAAAAATATAGGATTGTAGCGTTAGTTTTGCAATATTATATAGTACGCAGACCCGAAATATAGTACAATATTATACATTACAGTACGTTTGGCAACCCTACATACACGTGCTTAAATTAAAGTTACTTTCAAGTAGAAAAATTCTTAACACTGAACGAAGAGTGAAATATATAACCGTCGCACTCACACACTCACATCCATTATACTTTATGTAGAAGACTAAAAACTCTCACAAAGGCACAACAAGTGTGCATTTCGAGAAATTAATATAAGGTCGTACATATATCGTTGCCAATGTAAGGTCACGAGTTTATGCAAACAAATAAGATAACATTTATTGTAATATGCACCTTATCGAGTGCTCTTAAAGCGTATGATTAGACTTCACAGTTCAGGATTCTCTTTGGCCATCACCTTGATGTAGGATCCACTTGTTAAATGATAGGCAGCTTATTAAAAGTGATATTAATAGAACAGGTAACGAGGAAAATCTAAACGAAGCGCTCGGATAGTTATTATAGATATTTACAAACAATGAACTGAGATCGTTCGTGTGGAAGGCAATCATAACTGAAGACAGCCTATAATCAGAACCGTTAATTACTACCCACAGAATATAGCATCAGGACTATACTCCAACACGAAGTCTCCGTGTCAGGGGTGTTACCGCTAGGCAGAAAGAAATACGTGCAGAACTAGACTAGGCCTAGAAAAGAAATGTTGATTTGTTGATTTACTGTTCAGATCCCAATCGTATCCTGAATTACATTGACACTGTAAGACCATGGAATCAAAAGGATCTTAACGTGTTAATGTAATATTTGAATCACCATTTTTTAAATAATATACTAGGTGCGAAAGATTAAAGACAATTACAACACGGTTTGGTTTTGGAATGAAAAAATCGACTTTACGAATCAATGATCATGGATGACGCCAACAAAAGTTAAAACACAAGATAAAGTTACCGAAATAAATAGGACAACGAATTGGGCAAGCACTTGAAACCGCGCATAAGCGCAACAATCAGCAAAAATGTGAAAACCTATAACCTCTCACATTTCGCCGGTGGCGATGGTGATTTTTTACGGCAATCTCGAGCAAGTTGCGCCATTCCAAATCACCCGTTTCACTTTTGTGCCGAACACTTTCACTGGTAACGGTACCGGTTCATCATACAAATGAATTCCAGCTCTAAGCGCCAAGGAATTGCCTTCAGAATCTAACTTCCTATATACAACAGTACCATACATTTATATCGTAACGACCGTCCATTTAAGTTTCAACGCAATCCTAGTAAACATTGAGACTGGAATGGCTTGTTTAAGCTCAGATTGTATATCGACGGAAACGGCCGACGGCAAGCCGAACGCGGGCCGAACGCTCGAGCAATGGCTTTCGTGCGCGTGAGTTTGAAAGTCGAGTTCCCCCCACCTCGAGTCGAGTACCGTAACCGCTTGTGTCATCCGTTACGGAGCGATGAAACTCTTATTACGTTGCCAGCACCGCTATGTTACGCGGGGATGAGATGACTGGCCTACCGGCGTCCGTGCAATATGACAATTATAAACGATGGGCTATGATCTGGCCGTTATGCATACAAATTGGATGAAAATGCGGATACAGTGAACAATGATGGATTCAAAAATAACAATGTTAACCAAAAACTATGTTATTCAATAATATATATGCAAATTAAATAGAGTAAAAGAAATGTTGCTTTCAACTAATTTACAGTAAGATTACCTAGTCCCATAAAGGATTCCAAAACATGATGGGAGATAGACATACCATTTACGGTATCGACGAAGATGAAGGAAGCGATAATAATCTCGACGGCACAAATAGTTGGCCTTAAACTGCATAACAAGAAGGTTTATGGTAAACAAATAAATAATTGCAAGTAGATATCTGTCAAGTGCCACGAGGTATGAGAGATTTGTCTGATAATGTTGAAGATTGTGTGCATTATTATAAAATGACTGTTTAAAACTACTGTGAAAAGGGTGATTCCGACGCAAGCAATTTTCAATCTTATAAACGTGCAAGACTCAAAGGTCACGCTAATACAACGTTAACAGTTCTGCAATCGATATCACCGTACTATTGCAGATAACAAATACATGCAGACAAATAGAACTCACTATTGATGCAAAGTGCAAATGAATTTAGTTATGAGGAAACTGCTTATGAATTAGCTAGTAACAAAGAGGATAATAAAATAGCTACACAATTACAAACACGTTTTATATGATTTTAGTTAAATGAAACGGAGACTAGTGGCACTAAAATAATGAGTTGTTTGTCACTTTTTATTGTAAGTTCCAAGGAAATTGCACAATATATTAATCCATTTCCCAGAACGATAATATTACATTTCGTTTTAGCAATAAAAGTTTCCGTTGTATGGACATTGCTATTGATTCGAGTTTTAAATTTTTGCTCATTTGCACTTCGCGGACGTTGGAGAAAGTTCTGCTCTGTTGAAAATCGTATGAAAGGAAATATCATTTTGCGGCTTAAATAACGGGAGCAGGCAAAGTTAATATGTATAAGTATGCAATGAACGCTTGCCAATCATTGGCCTCATGTTATGGGTCTCCATGATCTCATAAGTATGCAAATATAGAACATTTTTTGTGAGGTTTGAAGTAAACGAAGAACGTCAAGCGTAGCATGGTTTTTGTAAAATTTAAATGATAAATTTCCACTCTGGGTTAAGATGTTTACGAAGTTATGGCACCCACGACAACGTATAGGTCTACAAGTATAGAATGGCATTATAGATTTCGTTTTATAAAACACAAATTATAATTAGACGTTATTGAAAAAGAAGCTCACAAATTTTGCACGGTACAAGTAATCACGACATTGAAAATGAACACGGGACGAAAACAACAAACAAACATAATATGGCACAAAGTTAATGAGTTCGAAAATGTATGTACAAATTAGAAGCAGTTTTAACATCAAAGGAAAAATATTTTCCATTTTACATAAAATTTTCCCTGTAATTAAGGATACTGGGCAACGTTGAGCCCAAGTCTCAGCGAAACTCAAGAGTTGGGTTTGCTAACAATGCTTCTTTGAGAAATAAACATTTTAAAAATTTGTGAAATGGAATAAATTATTACAAAAATAAAAACCCGACTATTTAAAAATAATCAACTGTAAACCTTTTTTTTACCCACAAGGCTTACGATAATCAAATTAATTAAAATGGAAATTATATATTATCCGCGCAATGATAAACAGTTTAATTTTTGTTTTCTATTTTTGTTTGTCGTGAAGCCGGTTTAGAGGGTATTAAAAAAATACAAGCCATGGTTACATACATAGATATGTTCGAAAACATTAACCTCAGTCTGACGCAATCGAGTAAAAAATATAATTTCTCAAATGGTTGACTCATTAATGTAGCTCTGCGGACCTCAAAGGCTTTAAATTAAACGTGTCCTTTACCAAAGTACAGTAATGATTTTATCGACAAAATATCATTTCCAATCATTTAAAAGATCTCATAAAAGTACTTACTTGTATACATTGCATATAATGAGTATTAGAAGTTAGTTATCACTGCTTTACGGTGAAGGAATACATCGTGAGGAACCCTACACACCTGAGAGTTATTTAAAAAAAGTTCTCAAAGGGGTGTGAAGTCTACCAATTCGCACTTAGCCAGCGAGGTGGATTATGGCCTGAAACTCTCTCAATCTGAGAGAAAACCCGTGCCCAGCAGTGGGACAATAATGGGTTGACGGAAATGTAATGTGTAAAGATGGTGTTACTTTATTAAACAATTGACACAGGAGCATCAAATCACTATACTATTAATTTTTTCTCAATCTTCTTTTAAAAAAAATTGCTGACCATTAAATATGTTATACGATATATGACCATTATGTCCCTGACGTAAATAACACCACTGACATTAGCACAACGGTTTTCCAACATATACATAAGTGTTGTAACAACTTATTAATTAATAATTAATTCAATAGCGGTCTTTTGCATTCCTACATCGACTTGCAAGATGTCCTAAAAATTTGCAAGTGACAGGCCTGTCTGTATGAAACCAGTTGACGGTCACGTAGGCATCCGTTAAACATTACATCCATTTCGAAATCAAAACGAAAGTGCACGACATTAAGAGATCAATAAAAATTGATATTTGAAAAAAATGGCATGTAAATTTTAGTTCGCATTCCAAACTAGAAATGACTTATGAAAAGCAAAATGACATTGTTATCAATTACAGTGCCTCCAATTACAAAAGGTGAAGCCTCGAAGTAAACAGGCAATGTCGTCTTTTGAAAAGATGATAAACACGTTAACCCCCACTCGCGGAAGGAAATAAAGATCGAACTTTAGTATTGTACACATTAAATCCAGTTTTCCACTTAATCAAATTTGCAAATCGAAGGAAGCCGGCTTTAATACGGAAAACCCAAAGTCGTGGCAACCCATACAGAGACAGGTTCGATACAATATGCATATCTCGCTCTATCAGCGCACGTTTGCACTGGAGAGCAAGGGACAGAGATATCAAGTGTAACGGGAATTATCAGCCTCTATTTATAATTGGAACGATGCGATACCGGACTTGGTAATAACAGGATTGCGAATGTGTCGCCTAGGTTACCGGTTGACAAATGATACAAAGCTTTTTGCCACATTATCAAAGGGCGCATTCTCAACAGCCGAGAATATAGAATAATAAAAGCAGTACTATAATTGAAATTCCGTGATTGCATCGAACGCTTTTAAGAGCAGATTCGGAATTAGAATGCAATAGATGGTATTTTGGTAGATTCAATCGCCAAATGGATATTAATCGAATGAACCTCGTTAGACGGAGCAAAAAATCAAAACAGTGTCGCGACTCATTAAGCAAATTGCAACTAGTAAAGCGAACACAAAGCTGCCTGCGAAGCGAACAGCCAACAAGGAACAAATGAAAGTAAACTCAATGAGAACTAGTCAAGTCGAGAATCGAAATAACCACTCAGCAAAGCCGGAACTAAGATCACACCGATCAACGTGCCGACCGAACAGTACTATAATAAAACGTATAAAAAAATAGAAATGTCAGTGAAAGTACCTGCATCGGATCTCACAACTAATGATTGAAATATAAAATTGGAACAGGTCGCCCCCATTCCGCACGCATCTTAGCAAGCGGCCGGACGCCGGGTGATGATGCAAAAATACATGATTTAAATATAGTCCACGCATATCTTCCCCATTATTTATATCCATTCATGTCGAGTTCTGTTTGCGCCGGGAATGGTGAGATTACTTCAATGGACTCTCATTGGCGTGGATTTTCTTTTAACAAAAGCCGTTCCGCTCTGTTAAATAAATTATTTTGTTAGCTTTCACTTCTTACAGAATGGAATTCGCTCAACGCTGTGAGAATATGACAGTGGATTTGTTTCGAAACGATAGCAATATAAAATAAGTTGGGTATTGCTTACAGAAATTGCAACACCGCGATGAACATTTCCAGGAATGATTTTGACTCATTATTTGCAGCGACACTAAACGAAGATGAGACGAATACTTCATTATAACCTTCGACAAAATCATAATAGAGCCACGCGTTGCGGAAGAGTCTCGTCTAGGATTAAAATAAGACTATTACACTAATCTAAAATAAACACAACTAAAAGCCACCAACGCAAGGCCGAAGTCGTTAATCGGAGTACGTTTCGCACTTTCACTACTACGGAACTAACTCGATTCAAATCCTTGTCGATGTAATTGGAAAAGTAATATAATATTATAGCTTCTCTAACATATAGTTATAAGTGTTGATCCAAAATTATTTAATGCTATGATAAGGCGTTGATATGCTTATGTTAAAGGTAAGAAAGAATTACATGCGTGAATATTAAATGACAGTTATTGAATCACCATCTAAAGGATAGATATATAGATTATTATATATCAGTTTGTAAGTAACAGCCAATTGATCATTATAACGACTTTATCAAAACAATGAACGAACGAGTAATTAATTTAACCTTTGGTAGATTTTATCACTGTGGTTTAATTACAGTATAATCCGAATGAGAAATGGTTAGAAAACTTATTCAAAGAGCTTAATGACTCAAATCTTGACAAGAGAAAAGCAATATGAAATGTTGTGTAATTTATTTTTCTTGAAAGTTTTATTTATCGTTTGCCCAAATACCATTACCTCAATTGGTTTAATTTTCACTTTTAATATCATTATTATAAGAAATTAAGTGGTGAAAATGATGGCGATTTTGTTGACATTACCCTGAAATGAGATCGCCCACGCGAACCTCGCAGTTTACTGAGAATTTAAATTTATGATTAATACATTAGTTAGTCATGACAACATTTATTTACGATAAATATTTGAAGAGTAAGAGGGAATTACGGGAAAGCTAAATGTAGCTTACAGTAAGCTGGTATTATTAACATACATTTACAAAACACAATAATAATACATTTATTAAAAGGTCAATACCATGTTGGTTCAAATTTAAATAACCGCCTTGGGAATTGAACAACGAACTGAAAATAAAACCCTAACAGAGTAAAACAGACAAATGTAAATTCAAATGACTTCAAGATACATTTTTCTGTTATCCACGTCTCTACAAGTTTCATTGAAACGAATGTATTATTGTTAGGCAATTTCAGTGTTAATATTAGACATAATATTCACACAGAAATTGCTTAACAAAAGGGAGTCGTGAAAGCAATAATGCTAAAACAAAATCTCTATGCGAACCATCCAAACTAATCCCTGTCTCGATTTAAGAAAAGTATTAATTCTATGAAATCGATATGAAATCTAGTGAATCCGATTCAACGAATCTAAGTATGCGTTTATTTTCAAACAATGAGAGTTATTACCGAGAAATGGCAATGTTATGCAATAACTTTGCTTTTATTATAGCTTTTAAAATGGATGCTACTAGTCAATGTTCAAAGACATTGTAAATTATACTGTATTCTGGTTTTATAACCGATAATAATATTTTAGGAACGATACATAAATAAAAAAATGACAGTTTCAAAAATGCTCAATTTAAAGATCTTATAGTCAAAACGATCTAGAAGGATGATCTAAATACCAGATTTACAAAAGATCAAGATGTTAATGAAGCTATCAAATACAATAGCAATTTGCATGTTGAATGAGCGATAAATGTTGTCAACCTCGCATCTGATCGACAATAATAATCAATAAATCATAATATCGAACACGATGGTAATCTAGAAAGTTGTTGGCAAGCGCTGGTTTTAAATGCCGCAACAATTTATCATTGTTTCAGTCTTTCATTGTTTCAAAGTCACATAATTCTTTTACAAAAGTTAAGACGATCAGTCAGACATATTTTTAGAGGTAAATGATTCAAATGAATATTCTTTAATATATCATCTCATTTGAATTAACTTTATTTTATAAGTGATGTGTTAAAATTGCAAGTATAATGTTATAATTGAATACAATATATCTTTCCTTGTTGTTTCTTAAATATTTAAGGCTATGTGGTATCCAATCTTAGCAGTCAATTACAATATTTATTGAAGGTTATTTTATTAAAACTATTATTCTTAACTTCTCACATTTGAATTAAGCTTACCTCATTAATTCAGTATTAAATTTCGAGTAGCATACAATTCGAATACTTGAAAATATTAAACAAACTGCAGATATTTATGAATATGTATTTACAAACAGAATAACGAACTTGATATTTTCAACAATCATAACAACGATAAACAATTTAATTGTACTAATCTTGCGCAAGACTATATCAAGTAATGCGAGATGATTCACTTATCATTGAAGTTATCGACACAATAAACTTACACGGAAAGATAAAGTTATAAGTTGTAGTATAATAGACGTATTAAGCTTATAGAAATACTACAACCCTGGATATTTTAATTTTTAATCAAATCACAGATTATGTATCTACCAATGTATCTATTAGGATATAAGGTAACTATAGGATAATTTAATCAGGAACATTAGTTTGTAGCCAACTTTCCTGTTAAATTTGGCCATGAAGTAGGTAAATTTTTGTAACCTGAGAATAAATTGAGAGCCTGGCTGACCTTGCTCAAAATTAGGTAGCTTGGGATCCTAACGTACATTTTATTTAATCATTTGATAAACTTCGAATAGTAGATATTTATTAAAGTCTCTAACAAGCCTTATGCTTTTAATTAATTTATAATTGTAAGTATTTAAAAAATATGCCATTCGTGGTAATATTATCTTGATATCTGTATAACTTCATATAATAGGAGATGCAGAGTTTAAAACGTTTGTAGACGAATCATTTTATACTATTGGATCATTAGTTTCTTTGCATGATAGTACAACTAGAACAAAAACGTGTAAAATTCAGGAGGTGTAATTTCATTCATTCATCTTCCAGTTACACTAGAGACAAAACAAAAACGAGAGTCACCAAAGAAAAAAAAGGCAACAAATAATAACCATTCGACTTGTTTAGTAAAAGACAGCACAACTGTGTTCAGATTTGGAAATTCGTAAGAGAATGCACCGAGCCACCGATCGCCGTGACCTACATACGCGGCGCCCGCCATTTTGAATATTCAGTGCGCGCGCGTCGAGTTTGGTGGCACATTTCACATGATAGCGCGCTTATCGCGTATACTGTTGCCGGATCAATAGGACTTAACTGTTTTTTTAATGTAATAGAAGAACCAACGTCATGAGTAATAGAGGATCATTACCACCCGTAGATAGCCCGTACTATATTGGTATTATTTTAGGTCAATCACAGAGGCGAGAGGCGATGCTGAGGAGTAAAATATCATGTCATTTAAATCTACAGGAAGCTCAAGTGTAATACTACCTACTTCCGATCACATAAGCATTGTTATATCCCTGGACAGTAAGATGAAGCATCTCATAGAAAGACTGCTACACACTGCTATACACCAATGTTACAATGCAGAAATTAGTGTTACGTGGTATGGTACTGCTGCAGACGAACCAAAAAGAATTCTATCACATTTGATATTAGTACTATTGAAGGCAGATTACAGATGCGTTGCTTTTTCCCTGGGAACTGAGGAATATCTCATAGAAACACTACTACATACTGCACATAACGTTAGTACTTATACAGATATATTTGGTTTGAAGTAGTTAGTTATATCTAACCTATCTCTAACAAGAGCACACGATTCACTAAAAGTAACATAGACATAGCAATAGGTATGTTTGAATTGAAAATTACGGTGCGTGACTCATGTCATGACCTCTTTTACTAAGACCTCTACCAAATACGCGTTCTGGTTATCAGTTTGACATTGTAATTAAATAAAGCAACTAATTTTAATAATTTACTTGGTCGTATTAAAAATTTATACTATATAAATTTGTATTAACATTTGTTTTATTTTCTGCTCATTGAAAATAAAGAAAATGCTAAAGGGATAAATGGGCATATTAAAGTAGAATATGACCAATAAAAAAGATAAGAAAAAGACGATAACAGACACACCTATTGAATTTCTAGCCAGATCTTAGGTAAGGTCATGTTAGATCGGAAAAAGTACGTAGTAAAATACAAAATATTGCTGACAATTTCAAAATCCCTCCGATGGAGCCCCACAAAACAAAAATTCAATCTGAGATTAAACTTCAGACATTTGGCAATACCAGACTAATCCAACACTGATGTTAAAAGTAAAACCTATTATTGCCTTAAACGATCAATACAAAATTGTTTACAAAAACGTTTCCGTATACGATTTCTCAAATTTAATTCCACGATTTGACAAAGCCAACGTTGCTTATCTCGCTCGGTGGATTTCTAAAGAGGTTAATGAAACTTTTTTGTTTCATTTGCCGCCATTTAAAGTACTGTTACTGTAGTCTTAATCTTACAAGTTGTTTGTAGTTTGTTCAAGATTGTGTTATGGGGTTTTGTCCTACTTGTGATGCACAAAAAAGAGTTCATCTACTTTTCTTATGGAATATGACACAGAATGCGTTATTTTTATTTCTTTGTTTACACCCAGGTACTTTGAATAGATTTTTCTTCTCTTTTAGACGTTCTGTTTTTTAACACTTCTTTATCTTCATTAGCCAAATGTTCTCTTAAAACTATAAGATACCAATAAGTTAAGACAATTTTGGTTCCTTTCTTGGTTTATCTGTCATAAATATTCAGAGTTATATATTTGTATCAAACCAAAAAAATACAAATAAATGACATTATTACTCATTAATACAATATCATCCAAAATTGATAAGAAATATTAAAACTCAAATATAAAGCGCTCAAAATCGAAAAGACTTATTCGGACTTATTTTGATTTATTTCGGAGACTGCATTATTATAGACCTTCTAAGAAGCCCTTTAAGTGGGGTTGATTCCACTTTCCCAAATGATAATTCTCGATCTGCTGGTTCCGCCATGTTAGTTTTTTTTTTAGTTTTAGTTTTAGTTAGCTTTTTTAACGCGGATGGAATCGCAGTATACTTCTAGTATCATCATAAACAAAACCTATATTTTGCTGACCTGACAGTAATTCAATCAACTCACAAGGAAAACAAGATCGTTACAATAACAAGAATTTCCAATTCATCTAACAATATCACAGTCAGATAAAATACTTTGGGCAGATGCCACTCATTGCAATAACGACATTAAACACGTACAATACATCAACAGCAAAGTGATTGCAACTCCACACCACTACAAAGACCACGCGATTATACGACAAACGCCTAACAAATCAACATAAACGTAAATCTTTGGCCCAGGTAGCAGTGTCACCTTCGACAGTTGGTTCGTGAAAATAGAGCGAGATGCTATTATTAGAACCACAGAATGCGTGTAAAATAGAAATGACACGTGGACGTGGAATGTGTTATTGTTATACTTTTTAAATGGAATTCCCAAAGGGATCACCTACTTGAACCAAATTTAGGTAGTTATACTTCGTTAAAATCCAAATTGGTCAACTGATGGTAAGTTGTTAATCAGTAAACATTTACAATTCCAGAGAATGGAGACAGAGCTCGTTTTATTACCTTTTGAAGCTCACAAATCACGACGTAGCATTGCCACTAAAAATCTAAAAAGTAAACATTTACACTAATAGAACCCAATTAAATAGGAGATTTCAGTAAGGCTATTTTTATGTAACCAGAAGTGGATTCTGTGTTCACTGTAAAAATTAGGACTTAATATTTAAATATTTTAAGACATTTCTGTATCTTATTAATTCTGCGACTCGAGTAATGGAATGCACGACAGATAATAGTGTCGCCGGTTTTAAATTTAAACTGGCATCACTAAAGATTCTACAAAACACTCTACTATATCACACGGTTTTAAATTCGTATTTTTTCCCCAATGTAAGGTGTGAACAATCAGGTCCGGAAGTCGCTACCTGAAGCTTTGTGTACTAGAGACGTGACATTTCTACACGTCAACAAATCTGTTAGTGTGGGAGCGAGAGGTCTGAACTGGCATAACTTAGATTCTACAAAACACACAACTATATTACACAGTTTTGCTAAGAAGTCGCTACAGCGATTAGAGACGAGACATTGCTACACGTCAACAAATCTTTTGTTGTGGGAGCGAGAGGTACGATCTGGCATAACTTAGATTCTACAAAACACACAACTATATTACAGTTTTGCTAAGAAGTCGCTACAACGATTAGAGACGAGACATTTCTACACGTGAATAAATCTGTGGGCGTGGGAGCGAGAGGGCTGATCCTCCGTCACCCACGGCGACATGCGCCCGAGTGGGTGTAGCCGTAGGAACGCCGAGTGCCATCTAATTGTTTCCCAGGCTAATAACTTTGTTTACCGCCCGTACGAAAACAAGTGTCGGTGGCTGTGTTGCCGACGCGGCAAGTGCGTGGGTATTTTAGAGCATAATTTATATTATTTTTAGTGGAACATACTTCGAACTTGTATTCGGCGTGATTAATGAGAAACGCAGGTATAGACAAAGACACATTAGTTGCAACTAAAAAAAAAAGATAAATATTTGACTTTGAAGTTAAAGGCTTCGTCAAAAATTGGACACCCCGAAAAGGAGTCGTTGCTTATTGTCACCGCGCGTGGCATGCGTGTTGGTGACCGCAGTGGGTGTTTATGTTACACAGGAAGGCGACACTGCACATCTCCTGGATTTTGTCCCTTAGTTGCCGAATACGATATCGTGGATATACGGGAAGAGAGAGTGGTGCTAGTGAAGACGGACAACCTTCAAACAGATATTCAATGGCGCTACTCACTCTTTGTAAGGTGTACCACCTCTATATGGATAATGTAACCAAGATACGAAAGTAAAACTGCCCTAAAGATTACGACTACATAACAACAAACAGAAAACAATAAAAAGCTATACACAAATACTATTTAAAAAGCGTACAATATGGTGTTTACGTTTCAACTGTGGAATGGGTACCTCAAGTACGTTCGCTTGAGGGTTTCACTTGGAATTAGTGTGGCCATATCTCCCTACTTTCACGGGACATCCTGTAATGTACACAACTTACATCCCTCACGTTAAGGAATGAATATTTCCTTTTTCATAACCCATTAACGTGTTATAATGATTTTTTCACGCGAAGCAAGTTGACCAGTATACATTGCCACAAGGAATACTGCCAGCCCAATATATCTAAATACGACGATAATTATGTTAGTATATATTTATACTTAAAACTTGGCGAGGTCACTACGATGCCTCCAGATAGCTAAAGCAAATGAGAGTTGATAAGTAAAAAGAACACGTTAGAAATAATTTGGAAAAGAAGAAGAATGACAACTCATTATATTTTTCATTTAGACTTTGTCAGCGTTTTTGGAACTTAGATTTTAAAAAAAACTGACAAATATATCAACAGCATAAAAAAAATACAATTGCCAATTTTCTGTATTTTCAGATCTCGTCGAAACAGCAGCATTCTCAAAAAAATTTAGTAAAAGCATCATTGTCCCAACCGTCCAGATTTTCTAAACATCTAATCCGGATTCCGCGTAAATCGAACGTGGCAACCCCACTCGAAATGTCGCAGGCTATTTGCCGTATGAGAGCTTACGCCGAGTCTATCTACATACTATACTCTGCATTCTACCCTCGTAATAAAGAACGCGATTCAACAAATTTTGCGAAATTAAGCTTTTTGCGGTAATTGCACCAAAATGTTCCGTACACGTGGCTAGAAGGAAATAGTTTTATTACATACTTTCGGCGATAATTGTTAGTTTAAATGCAGTAAATCTCATTGAGAAGAGTAAAATGCATTTATGTCTTTTTTAACAAAAATATACTTTGTTATCAAACCAGGTAAATACTAGTAAGCCAAAAATTATTCAAAAATAAAATACACACGTTTTACTTAATTTAATCCAGTAATCACACAATTTTACACTGTCACTTACGGAACCCCCTAACGTGAGAGACCCCCTAGATTCGATCCCCCCTGAATGTCCCACGTAATTAATTGATGCTCCCTAACGATCCGATTTTTTTATCTGATCGCGATAAAAGGAACGCTTTTAAAGCTACTCAGTGTAGAAATAAGCTATCAAATGACTAATTCTTTTCGTAGCATGTCTGAAACCGATACTGAATATTCCTTTTTTTAGATTGAATTATAAAAATCTATTTAAGCTCAACCGATTTGTGCCAAAGGGTTTAAAGTTTATAAAACTAAACTGCAAGGACACCCAGACTGCTTTTAAGACAGACGACAATTCAAACGTAAGACACGAACAAAGATTAATGAATCAGGTACCTGGCGTAGGGTACAATAATTACACCTACCCACACAACAATAACGCAGTAGCGCAGTGCGTACAAAATCACAAAACCAGATCACAATGGTGGGAAACGCGAGTACCTACCGTGAACCAACATCGATAGACGCTTAACCAACCACCGTCGTAAGTCGGTCACACTGCCGTTGGAAACTGGGTAATGCTACGTACGACTGTGAGGTTAATAGATGAAGAATTGAAATATACATGTGATGTTACAGTTCTTTATAATGGTCAGTTTAGTAGCAGTCCCGGCCACATCGCTCGAAGGACCGATAACCGATGAGAAAGAAAGGTCCACGAGTGGGGACCACGTCAAGGCAAAAGTACAGGTCCCGACCAGGTGGATCGATGACCTGAAGAAGACAGTGTTAAACCGTTGGATTCAGAAGGCACAGGACCGGTTGGAGTGGCGCCGTTTAGGGGAGGCCTATGTCCAGCAGTGGACCT